>CM070827.1:35995270-36290255 GCA_036326025.1 Chrosomus eos | reverse complement strand
TCATTAAAAAAAGTTGTCTTCAACCCCTTTTAAAAAATTTCTTAACCTCTTGCAGTCTGATCCCCCTTTTGGGGGGGCCCAATCCGGTTTTTAAAGTCGTGACGAAGCGTTTCTCCATAATACTTTTTCCCGGGAAAAAAGGGCCCGCGTCCTCTCAAACCTACCAACCGCTTTCGCCAGAGTTTTAACGTTTTTTCCCGTGTTGTTTAACTAGATCGGAGTTACAAAAAACCAGGGGACATTTAACTGTCATCTACCGCTTTCCCTGTGACGAGAAAGATAAGAGAAAATGGCGGCAGTTGATTAGGTAAGTTAAAAATCTTAAAGAATGAAGAAACTTTGGCGCCAGTGGGTCCCTTATCCTTTAATCCCTAGTAACACCCACTGGCACTGAAGTGAAAAAAGCCCTTTAAGAAAAGGTTTTATGTAGTCTAGGATCTGAAAGACGAGTGGAGCGCTTGGGCCCGGAAGAGGCTAAACGTCACGCGTGACATCAGACTTAACAACCGAATAGAGCTACATCATTATATTTAAACTTATTTTTTGTGTGTTTCTGGAGATACTATCACCCCATATATAGTATCATTTTAAATCTTAAAATCGCATCTTTACACAGAATATAATGATATTTGTGTATATGGAACAAATAATGAATATAAAGCTTTAAAAAACAATCGTCAAAAAAATCGCTCCTCCCCCAAAATGACGATGCAGAAATGTAAATATTAATATGTATGTTTTATGCATCTCACAAAACAGAAAAATCATACATCAAAAGAAAGCTCCCATTCTCAGAAATGTGACGGTGTAGTTTGTTTTATTGTTTTAACATCATAGTTCACATTATCTGAGCTCATATAGCTCACATTATCAACAGAATCGGGCAGTAAAATATGATTTCTGTGAAAAAACAAAGACAAACGTCTCATTTCTACGTCGATTACAGGTGCTCTAAGCTAAAATCGGCCACAAACTCTATATCATCTTTTACCTTTGGATGTTTTATTTCAAATGAGCCCATTTGTACTTTTCTGTGAGCTCATCTTGGTAAATAATCCACTGTTATGTCGCGGATGTCGCATTTGAATAACTATGGCTCAGAATGTGATAGAGAAAAAATCTTTTTTTTCTGGTGAATACTGTCACTTAGTGTAGTCAAGCAATATAATTAGCAGGTCCCCAGAGCAAACAGTACATGCATCAGAGATTTTTCAAAAACAGTATTAAAGAAATAAAATAAATAAAAGGCCTATTTTTTTATGTTTATCCTAATATTTTAAAAGCATACAATGCTATTTCTGAAGTTTTTCAATCTGATTTAGTAAATTTGAAGGGTTTTCTGTATAATGACACTAGCTTTTTAAATTTCCTACACTGTATGTGTCCTGGATGAGTATTTAAACTTGGGTGTGTTAAATTCAGGCGGAATTCCAAAATATGCCTTAGAGTGGAAGAGGTTTAGCTTGAATGGATACTTTGACAATTTTCAATCTGGTTTCCGATCGCATCACAGCACAGAGACAGCGCTCATAAAGATAATAAACGATATTCTCTTAAATACTGATACAGGCAAATTATCAGTGCTGCCATTACTCGACCTCTGTGCTGCATTTGACACTGTCGATCACAACATACTTCTTGACAAGCTGGAAAACTGGGTAGGGCTTTCTGGGATAGCCCTAAAATGGTTCATGTCATACTTAGAAGGGAGAGGATATTATGTGAGTATAGGAGACCATAAGTCTGAGTGGACATCCATGACATGCGGAGTCCCAATTCTTAGCTCAATTCTTGCACCACTCCTATTCAACCTGTATATGCTCCCAATGAGCCAAATAATGAGAAAGAACCGAATCTCTTACCACAGCTATGCAGACGACACACAGCTCTACTTAGCCCTATCGCCTAACGACTACAGCCCCATTGACTCCCTGTGCCAATGCATTGATGAAGTAAATGGTTGGATGTGCCAAAACTTTCTTCAGTTAAACAAAGACAAAACTGAAGTCATTGCGTTTGGAAACAAAGATGAAGTTCTCAAGGTGAATGCATACCTTCACTCTAGGGGTCAAACAACTAAAAATCAAGTCAGGAATCTTGGTGTGTCTCTAGAGTCAGACCTTAGTTTCAGTAGTCATGTCAAAGCAATTACTAAATCAGCATACTATCATCTGAAAAATATTGCAAGAATTAGATGCTTTGTTTCCAGTCAAGACTTAGAGAAACTTGTGCATGCTTTCATCACCAGCAGGGTGGATTATTGTAATGGACTCCTCACTGGCCTTCCTAAAAAGACCATCCAGCTCATACAGAACGCTGTTGCCAGGATTCTGAGCAGAACCAGAAAATATGAACATATCACACCAGTCCTCAGGTCTTTACACTGGCTCCCAGTTACATTTAGGATTGATTTTAAAGTATTATTACTGTTATATAAATCATTCAATGGGCTAGGACCTCAATATATTGCAGATATGCTCACTGAATATAAACCCAACAGATCACTCAGATCATTAGGATCACATCAGTTAGAAATACCAAGGGTTCACTCTAAGCAAGGAGAGTCTGCTTTTAGCTACTATGCCAGCCGCAGCTGAAACCAGCTTCCAGAAGAGATCAGATGTGCTCCTACAGTAGTCACATTCAAATCCAGACTCAAAACACTTCTGTTTAGCCATGCATTTACTGAATGAGCACTGTGCCACTGTTCGTCCGACTGTTTTTACTGTACTTTATTTTATTTTTTATTCTAAACTGTTTTAATTATTCTTATTTGTTTTGATTATTTTATTTTTCTCCTATGTAAAGCACTTTGAATTACCATTGTGTATGAAATGTGCTATATAAATAAACTTGCCTTGCCTTGCCTTGCCTTCTCCTCCTCCTCTTTTCCTCCTCCTTCTCTTCTCCTCCTCTTCTCCTCCTCCCTTCCTCCTCATCCTCTTCTCCTCCTCCTATTTTCCTCCTGTTCTCCTCATCCTCTTCTCCTCCTCCTCCTCTTCTCCTCCTCCCCTCCTCCTCCTATTTTCCTCCTCTTCTCCTCATCCTCTTCTCCTCCTCCTCCTCTTCTTCTCCTCCTCCTCTTCTCCTCCCCCTCCCCTCCTCCTATTTTCCTCATCCTCTTCTCCTCCTCCTCTTCTCCTCCTCCTCCTCTTCTTCTCCTCCTATTTTCCTCCTCTTCTCCTCATCCTCTTCTCCTCCTCCTCCTCTTCTTCTCCTCCTCCTCTTCTCCTCCCCCTCCCCTCCTCCTATTTTCCTCATCCTCTTCTCCTCCTCCTCTTCTCCTCCTCCTCCTCTTCTTCTCCTCCTATTTTCCTCCTCTTCTCCTCATCCTCTTCTCCTCCTCCTCCTCTTCTCCTTCTCCTCCCCTCCTCCTCCTCATATTTTCCTCCTCTCCTCCTCTTTTCCTCCTCCCCTTCACCTCCTCGTCTCCTCCTATTTTCCTCCTCATCTCCTCCTCCTCCTCATATTTTCCTCCTCTCCTCCTCTTTTCCTCCTCCTTTTCACCTCCTCGTCTCCTCCTATTTTCCTCCTCCTCTTCCTCCTCCTCCTCTTTTCTTCCTTCCCACCTCCCCTTCTCCTCCTTATCTTCTCCTCCTCCTCCTCCTCCTCCTTCTCCAAGGACCTTATATTAACCTATTATATTAACTAGTGAATTCAAATATCTATTATTGTTTATTGAATTATTTTATAAAAGTAATTTCACACTCACAGTCGCTCTGCTGGTCTGAATATCGACACATCTGTGATTGCCTGATCACTTAGTAAAGTAATAACACATCTCTCCTCAACAAGACACATGATTTGAGGAATCATTTAGTGCAAACGGTGCAGAATGAGGGGTTTCGAAAAGCGCCTAAAACACTGAAGTATGAGAAATAATAACAGTGATTCTTCTCTTAACAAACACCACTAATAATGTGTTGATTGTCCTGGTTGAAAAGAGAAACACAGAGAAGGAGAAAGCAGCCCGTGTGGAGCTCTTCACTGATCTCATCCGCTCCATTGAGAGATGTCAGACTGAACTGCTGGAGATGATGGAGGAGCAGCAGAAAGCAGCAGAGAAACAGGAGGAGGAGATCATTGAAGAGCTGGAGCAGGAGATCACTGAGCTAAAGATGAGAAACACTGAGCTGGAGCAGCTCTCACACACTGAAGATCACCTCCACCTCCTACAGGTCAGTCAACATCTCTCTGATCAATGATAATGCAGTATATGACACCAGAACACTCCCCATGCTGAAGGATTTCTCCTCTCTCCTGCTGTAGATTTACTCATCCCTGTGCAGCTCTAGAAACACCAGGAACTGGTCTGAGATCAGTGTGAAGACTGAGGAGAGTCAGGAGACTCTGAGGAGAGCTCTGACTAAACTGCAGGACTCTCTACAGGAGAAACTCACACAAACTGGTACAGCAATATCAAATACACCGTACAGATACATATATTTATCATATTTTAATATCAGTAATGAAGAATGAGTCTGTTAAAGCTGAATTAAGAGAAGTATGAGATCAATATGCGATCATGTGTTTGTGTCTCATCACAGTTCTTCTTGAAGAGAGCAGGTCATATTCATCTCTAATTTCAGAGAACATGCAGTAAATTCATCTTGTACTAGAAACTTCATCACTGTAACCAGAACCTTGAGGCTTTAGTACATCTGTGAACACTTTTAGATGAGAAACAACAGAAAGAAACATTCATTTTCTGTTGGTCTTTTCAGCTGTTTCAGATAAAATCAGTTTAGCAGAAGAAAATCTATTCGATAGACGTCATGAATTTAAGATGCTAATGTGTTCTAAAAAAAAAACATTTCTGACCTGTAGTTCAAACAGCTTTGCAGTGCTGGGATTTAATTTTAATTTTTAGTAAAGATTAATTTTTATAATGTTGTCTTTAGTGAATGACCACAACACTAATTCACTCCAGAACTGAGACGAATAACATTATGCATAAAAATATATAAAATAAATATGTCATACAATTTTTCACAAAACATTCCCAAAGATCTTCTGAAAAGGAGGAATATTTAGAGCTCAAACACAATAGGAGTTCAGGGATTCTCTAAATATCAGCAGAGAGACATTCATCAGATAAAACATGATCTTGTACAATATTCTTTAAATATATTCTTAAATCTTTAAGTTTTATAGTTGCACACATAAACATGTGAAAGATCTGCTGATGTGTTATTGTCATGTGTCTCTACAGAACTGAAGAGGATACAGCAGTATGCAGGTACAGTGTGTGTCTGCACTACACTAGATTACATTCAGATACTCACAGCTTCATCACCGACATTATGATTAAACACTGATTAAATATTACAAACATCATCATCATGGAATATCTGTATTGTGAAGATGTGATTTAATATTGTCTGTTTTCTCAGTGGATGTGGCTCTGGATCCTGATACAGCTCATCCTGAACTCATCCTGTCTGATGATGGAAAACAAGTGAGATATGGAGACATTCGACAGAAACTCCCAGACAAACCACAGAGATTTGATAGATGTGTTTATGTCCTGGGAAAGGAGGGATTCTCCTCAGGGAGATTTTATTTTGAGGTGCAGGTGAAGGGAAAGACTGAATGGGATTTAGGAGTGGCCAGAGAATCCATTAACAGGAAGGGAAAGATCACACTGAGTCCCAGTGATGGATGCTGGACTGTGATTCTGAGGAAAGAGAATGAATATTGGGCCTGTGCTGATCCCTCTGTCTCTCTGTGTGTGAGAGTGAAGCCGCAGCGGGTCGGTGTGTTTGTGGATTATGAGGAGGGTCTGGTCTCCTTTTATGATGTGGAGTCCAGCTCTCATATCTACTCTTTCACTGATCAGTCTTTCACTGGAAAACTCTATCCATATTTAAGTCCATCCTTAAACTATGGAGGTAAAAACTCAACTCCACTGATCATCACACCTGTCAAACACAATCAATGACTTTACAGCCCTAATTTTGAAATATACAATGAAAATTATTTATATAATTAAAAATCTAAATATGTTTAGCTATTTCTTCATCATTGGTTTTTCATTGTTAAAATCTATAATTTTTTATTGTAAAATTATAATGCTTGTTTAACAATTTTATTTTCAACTTTTCATTATTCATGCCATTGTTTTCTCCCATCTCAACCTGACAAAGAGAAAGTGTCTGTACATTTTTTTTTACATCAAAATAAACTATGCTCATATGATAAATGATATCAAAGCTGTTTCTAACATTTCAATTACAAAATTATATGTGATAATACTGTGGTAAATCAGATGGTAATACCTCAATGTATGATTACCATATTTGCATGATTACCATATTCATACACAACATTATGGATCTTCAATGTATAGCCTACCTAAAAACATATTATGATCATGGTAATAACAAGAAAAAAAGGAGAAGAACCACAAGAACACTTGTTGTTTAACCACTAGAATAGAATAGAATAATAGACAAATTTCAAGACATCAGATTCATTTTTAAATGCTAATTTTGTATTGATAGTTAAATACATATTTAAATGAAATATAGGACTATTAAATATCTGATGGTGCTGATGTAGAAATTCAAATATAAAACCTTAAAATTAAACCTTATAAAATATATTTTTATTATTTCAGGATGTATATTATTCTATTAAAGATGCCTATTTATATTGCTGTTTATGTTTAATGTATTTTGATCTGTATGAAATTTGAGCACAGCTTCTTTTTACAGTAGATGGTGATAAAATGATAAAAGAAAAAAAAATGATAGAAAGCTAGTCACATATTCTGGTCTGTTCACGTTGTTCTGTGTCCTGAGAGAAAGAGTAGAAAACTTCCTCTCTTTAAAGTAAACCAGTCACAGTAAAGAAACTCACAGGTTTGGGGCGAGTAAATGATGACAGAATTTAGATTTTTGTGTGAAATATCACTTTAAGATAACCCAGGCCCCTGTGCTACAGCATTACTGTAGATAATGTTCACTAGGTGGCGCTATATAGTTTCAAATCACAAAATACAGATAATATAACGAGGTTCATTCAGTCATGGAAAACTTGGACATCTCATGTTATTTAAAATTTCATTTGTTTAGTGATTTGTTTTTAGTTTACTTGGTTAAAATGAGCTCTTTTTTAGTGCTATGTCTGGTAAATAATTTTTGATGATGCATCTTTAGTCCTAATTATGATGATTAATAATGATGCCTGCACCACTCAATAATGGATCCACATGTTAATTCTCTGTTTGTGTTTGAGTGTGTGTTGCAGTGTTTAACACATGATGGATTGAGTGATTGTTTAGTTCTGATGGTTTTAACAGAGACGGCAGGACATGTTTCGTCCACTGAGGTTTAGGACACAAGATGAAACCAAAGACCCCAGAGGACGACTTTAATGGGACCCGGAGTCTCTCCTGGGACAAAGCCACAATTTTCATATTTCCATAAACAGAGTCAACTGCATCTAACGGAAGAGTCATGAGAATTTCTAAAACCAATGACTGCAGATTACGTTTAAAAAGATTATTTCTGCTTTGTGATGTTTTTAATCCTCATATTTTTGTTTCTGGACCTTTTTACATAAAGTAGGTCTATTTGTACACTGTAAGAAAAGATACACCATATCTACTCAATAAAAATGAGGCAACAGATTACAAGCAATATTATTAATTAAATTTAACAAGGTTTGGTATTGAGTAAATATAATTAAATTAGACCCTTAATAGTTATTCATTTAATATGAGTATATTCCAATAGAAAACACAAAAGGATTAATTAAAACCTAAACAAAATTATTGAGTTGGTTTGAATCAGAAACTCCCTAATTGTGTAAATAGTACTAATAAAAATTAATTTAATTCTACATATCAATGATACATAATTGATTAAATTTAACTCATTGTGCGGATTAAAATAGATGATTATTAGTCAATTATGTATCATTGATATGCAGAATTAAATTAATTTTTATTAGTACTATTTACACAATTAGGGAGTTTCTGATTCAAACCAACTCAATAATTTTGTTTAGGTTTTAATACTGCTCAGAAAGTACAGAACTAAACAAATACTCTTAATTCTTAAAGAATTTTATTAATTAACTTTTGTGCATTAGACACATTGTAGCATAACTTTGTACTGCAACCACAGTCTTATTTCAAGAGACAGAAGTTGGATCTTGCATTTCAAACATGCTGAAACAAACATAAATGCCATATTACAGAATGGTGATGTATCCAACCTGTTTCCATGCATTTTCACCTTACTTTGACACTTAATTGGGTCAATAATGATCTTAAAGATCCCACATAAGTTCATCTACCAAAAAAAAAAAGCAGAAAAGTGTAATTTGTATGGAGTACAAAACATTTTGAACATTCAACTAACCACTGACATTCATGGGATAAGAGTCCAAATCAGTGCTAACTTACAAACAGCACTTTCAGATGTGCAATTTACAAGCTTTGTAAAACATTGGGCACCACAACATGTACACAGCAACTACAGTCTCATTTTCGAGGTTTGCTCATCCATTTTAAACCAGAACTTTGAAAAGGACAAAATGCTGATTCCAACTATTAAAAAACAAAAAAAGATCAATAAAGATCTTAAAGAAAAATACACTATAATGGCATGTGCCAAAACATAAATCATAAAGTGCAATTTGTACAGATTAAAATACATTTGTACTTTGAACATACAACAATTTAAATGCCATGACATTGGTGGGACAAATCAGTGCTAACTAACAAACATAGCACTTTCAAATATGCAATTTAGTAGAAGATGGCATTGTGTAGCGCAAAAGTCTGCACTGCAATAGTCTAATTTCAACTATGAAGTTTGCTTTTGAGGGACTGGACTTTGTTTGACATCTTAGAATCATCCAGTTCCAAGAAAACTTTTTGCAACATCTCAAAGTTATACTTCAGCTGTCTGAGAGAATTGAGATTTAGTGCGTAGGTCAAGCCAAGGAGGACTGAGCAAGCCTTTGCAATATCTCCAAGTCCTGTGATGACTTCCACTCCATCTATGTAGAAGCTCCAGGCTTTGGGGTGAGAGTAATGGCCATTATGACCTCCTCAAGATCCTCCAAGTTCTCATTGTCCTGCAGTGCAACATGAAATTGTTAGTGTCTTAGTATAAAACTTTCAGAAATATATTGCAAGCATATCACATCACTAGACAATACATTCATTATTGTTTTCATAGCTTATAAACCCAGTAAAAATTGCCTTATTTTCAATGGAGTTCGGCGGCTGCCTCACGAAAGTCCAACTGTCTATTACAACTATTATTGATCATTAAAACTGACATTTAACAAAAAGAGACAGGGTTGTGTAATTTTATATATTCTTTATACATATTTACTATGCATTCTCTTCACTGTATGTGTATGCATAATACAATAAAACGATACAACCCTGTCTGTTTGTTAAATGTTAGTTTTAATGATCAATAATGTTTCATATTTTTAAAATGAAAACAAAAAGAAGCAGGGTTGTGTTTTATATTTCGTGTTGTTATAAATATATGCAGTGAATATAATCAATATACGCGTTGCCTGAACCACATTTGTGTGGCCATTAATATGTTTATGATAATGTTCATTTATAAATGAAAAGAGGCAGAGTTGTATTTTATACCATATTTCGTTTGCCTAAAATATACATAGAGATAACAGGAGTGGGCAGAGCGAGCTGAGTGACGCGATCAAGTACGCACTGTTCCATTTGCAGAATAACCGAGATGGTCCTCACTGCAGAACATGAAATCCACGGGGAGGAGTCGGATCTAGATCCGACTCCTCCCACCTTACATACCTAAACCTACCCAGCTCCACCCCTTATCCCTAAACCCACCCCTAAACCTACCCAGCTCCACCCCTTATCCCTAAACCCACCCCTAAACCTACCCAACCCCACCCCTTAATCTGGATCCGACTCCGCCCCCCGGATCTCGTGTACTGCAATGAGGTGCTACTGGAGAAACCGGACTCGCGTCCTCTCGTCCTCGGGAGTTCGTTTTTCCGTGAGCGGGAATTGAAAACCCGGAGTGGACCTTAGGCGAAGTGATTACAGAATGCTTAGAGTGGAGAGAGGAACGTGCTTTCGCTCCACTCCAGGCTTTACCACACCCCACTCAGCAGGGTGAATACACCTCGTCTTTCCTTAATTTAAGACCTATTCAAACTAAAAGTAAGACATTTACCACACTATTTGAGAAATGAAAGCCTATTTATGGCCTTAAAATTACGAAAAGTTAATTTAAGACATAAGGACGGGAACCCTGTAATTGACGGAAATCCGTCATAGACTCGCTGCGACGGAGAACTTTAATCCCTGGTAACACTGATATTAGACTGACTTCACGTGGATTTAGATAAGTTACCTTTACATTTGCAAATTGCAACAAAACAGTGAAACAACAGAGAGAAGTTAACTTACGTTACCTGCCAGGGCGGGATGACGAGCTCCACACACAGGAAATATAGCTAGCCAACTGAAAAAGTGCGCCAAGTGTCGTCTGAAAAGATGCTCTTCCAGCGATAACCCCAAATATTTCTCTTTTTGGAACCTTAAAATTAAATACAATGTAGCATTTAAGCAATTTTATAAAAACATAACGTTACTGAGGATATAACGTTTTGATATCAACACGCAAAGAACGTAGCTGCTAGCTAACTTAGAAACCATGATAGCGAAAATTCAAACCCACATCTTTCACAATGAAAGTTTGACTTTGATATATAAGAATTCTTCCAAAATGTATAATGCTGTGTTCATATTATAGCGCAACAAAATCACACTACTACATTAATATAACAGAAGACAACTTTGTGTTGCTGATTAACGTTAGTCTCTTTTTCTGTAATAACTCGTTTTAAATTGTAACATACCACTACATGCGTTCTTCTTACTAGCCCAGTGATGACAAAATAGTAGTTTTCTTACCTCAAACAGTTAAATTTGCAAGATGAGCAAGTCGAACATCCACTGTCTTCAAATGTCTTCTTCTTGAGGCAGATGGTCAGTTAGCCAGCTGAATTTAAAAAAGGCGCAATTTGACAGGAAGTGCTTTTCAATTTAAATTTGCCTGATTACATTAATTTGAATTTACTCAATATTCTCTCTATTTGGGATTAAATAAATAAAATGCTTAAATTTTATTTAACTGGAATGTGTGGATTTTATTCTAAACATTTTTATTTGAAATTTAATTAAATATTTGCCTCAAAATCAAAAACACAATTACATTGAATAAATTTTAACCATAAACATTAATTGAAATCTACACGACCACAGAATCATTTCTTACTCCTGCCCTGAGAGCAGCGCGTTATACACTAAAAATAACATTGGTTTGAATATATTGAGTAGCCTACTCCTGCCCTGAGAGCAGCGCGTTATACACTAAAAATAACATTGGTTTGAATATATTGAGTACTCCTGCCCTGAGAGCAGCGCGTTATACACTAAAAATAACAGCGATTTGAATCTATTGAGTACTCCTGCCCTGAGAGCAGCGCGTAATACACTAAAAAATAACATTGGTTTGAATCTATCGAGTAATCCTGCCCCGAGAGCAGCGCTAGGGCGGGAGATGTATCTTTTTGACGGTTGAAATATAGCGGAGATTTGAACGAGTTCTGTTCACTGATATCAAGTTCACAAACAGCGATGTTGCAGTAGAAAAGCATGTTTAACACCAGTTAGCCCATAATCAGCTTTGTTGTGGTTGACTGATGTAACGCGAATCAAAATGCATACAGCCTACAATGTTTAGACCATGATTAGTTCTGTGCATTTTTAATGTTCACTAATTATCTTAGGAAACGTTAGAGGATGTCGAATTTTAACAAAATATAATAGTAAATTCACTTACCTTGCAATAAATGTGTTCACCCACGAACATCTGTCTTGTATTCCGAAATCCGAATATACCGCAATCCTTCCGCGCACATTCAAACGTATTGACCCCACCCTTGCTTCATTTTAATTGGTTGAATCTGTAAACCAATCATTTCCCTTTCTGCCCTCAGAACATGTTTGAGTAATTAAAACTCCCATCTGCGAGCTGAACACGCAGCGCTGGCTGTAGTATAAATGTTTTAATATAGTGGGTAAGGATGGGAAATGGGTAGTTGTCTCTGGATCAAGATCACAGTAGGTGGCGGTAATGCACGAAATTGATGCGATTCGCCAATAAAAAGAAGAAGAAGAAGAAGAAGAAGAAGAAGAAGAAGAGAAGCGGGTGTTCGAAAAGCTGAGGTGAGAAAATGTAATCTAAGTGCTGTATAATGCTGCGTTCACACCAGACGCGAATAGCGCGTCAAATTCGCGCCTACCGCGTCTAGTTTGACGCTTGACCGCTTTGTGTTAATTCGCGCGTCAAGAGTGAAACTGACGCGCGTAAAAACAAAAGTTTGAAGCGAAATTTACGCGCGTCAGAATCGCAATCCGGAGGCGGCCATCTTTTTTTAGATGTTTATCGAGCACTAGCAGTAGCATTAATCGAGAGGGGTCACCGCTCGTATTTGCTCTGGAGAGCAGAAACAGCTGCGAAGGGGACATCGTCGCTGTACTCGGATCCACCAGACCCTCCGGAGGGTTTCAGGAGTTTTACCATTTGCTCCAGGAGCTAGGTTTGGTGGACCTAACGTGAGGACCCTGACGAGGACAGCTTAGGCCGTGTAAAGCCTCGGCCTCGAGTGGTCGCTGCCTGACGAGCCCGCGCTCTAGAGCCCGGCGCGAGGTTCACCCTCGCCCGCACCCACCTAATCTGTCATTTATTTTTGTTTTGATAATAAATGGAGCCAGCCTCCAAAAGTGAAACCTGTCCTGTGATTTTTTTTTATTTCTTATACACTAAGTGTTTGTTGTTTTTACATTAAAATAATAATGTTTCATATAATCTAAAATAGATATGGAATAAATAGCATTCAATACAAAATGAGTACTATCTCTCATATATTAAAATCGAGTTTTTATGTGAAAGATTTGCTTTATTGTGCATTAGAACCACACCAGACATTTTAGTAATATTACAAAATACTTTATTAAAATAACATAAACTTTCACTTCACCACGTGACAGCAGCAAGCAGGCTCCCTATTGGTTAACGCGGCGCGAATTGACGCAGAAGTTCAAATTTTTCAACTCGGGCGGCAGACGCGAATTCGCGTCAAACGCGTGAATGCACAAATAGCACTAACTAAATCATTCGCGCTTAACGCGCCAGACGCTCAATTCGCGCCATTCGCGCGAACTTGACGCGCGAATGAGGCGTTTTCGCGTCTACCGCGCCACGCTCTACGCCTCATTCGCGCCGCAGGAATTTTTTACGCGCGTAACGCGTCTTTGCATTGACTTAACATTGAAATCACTCGCGCCTGACGCGCCATTCGCGTCCGGTGTGAACGCACCTTAACGGTGCGTGTCCACTACAGCGGCAAAACTCCGCTCAGTGCCGCTGGCAACGCTATAACGTCTCCGCTTTGGGGTGTGTCTGTTGCGAGTGTGTTTAATCTATGTTTTTTTCAACATACACACAGTATAATCATCAGAGATGCACGCGATTACATTCGGAAATAGACAAGCTTTTTTTACATAAATGCCCCAAGCAAAGATCATCCCGTCAATTTTATAAACTTGTATAAACCCAACCAGTTTAATCACAATGAACATCCAAAATGAATTATTTACATATATAACAACTGCAAAGCGTCTAATTTGTAAACAAAATTATTTACGCACTAAATCCAGCATAAACTCCGGCACAATTTGCATATTTTTAAAATCTCAAAACAGACGTCACATCCCGAACCGCACATCAATTGGCTGCCGACCGCGTTTTTCGCTTGATATTTGCATAATGTCGAGAACTGCCCAACCTTTTGACGCTCTCAACGCTTACTCCGGTCCGCTGTCAATCCCAAAATGCACTACACGAGCGTGAAGCTCGACTTCCATAGGAATGAATTGAAAACGCTCGTTCCGCTCCGCTCGCTCCGTGCCAGTGGACACGCACCGTTAGTGTTTAATTCGTGCATTTATTCAGTTCGGACTTTCTAAAACACCAGAAACATTTGTGAAAGATTTACTCCAAACCGGAGTTCATCTAGTTGTTTATTTTCATAGTGTGAAAATACATTAGTAGGGAAATGCGGTAGAATCACGGACATTTATATGCTGTGGACTGCACGTTGATTATCGTATCCGTGGGAAGAGGACACCGGTTCGCTGGACTTTGAGCTCTGGATTTCGTTTGCTGCTGTCGGGGAAGAAGATGGTGAGCGGATGGGTCTAGATCGGAGCTGTTCGTAGGTGCTCGTGGTGGATGAAGAGTTGCTGAATTGTCGTTTGCTGACGGAGGAATTCAGGTGATCTGGTTTTGCTTTATTTGCTCAATAGAGTGAAGAGGCCATTTGTTGTTTCTAGGCCACAACGAACTCTAGCAACGGTAGGCCTGCAACGAGGGGTTGGGTGGTGACTTTTACATTTTGTGTGTGTGTTGCGCGGCACATATTCGAGTGATCACTCAAGGGGTAATGTTACTGTAATGTGTTTTAATTTTCCCAACGATTACAAACTGTTAACAAGTGAAATTGTGGATTTATGTGAGGTAACTGAAAAAGTTATTCCTTAATGTGATTTTTTCCATTCTATTGGAATAATTTAAAGTGAGTTAGTTTAGCTTAAAGTCACAGAGTGAAAGTGAATTGAGTTTTATTTTCTGAAAGATAAAACAAGTGACCAGAGACAAGTGTTGATTTACATTTGAAGTTTATTGGTATATTAAGACTCAATACAAGGGGTTCTCTTTCATAGGTTCTCTCAACGCTGCGGAAAGCGCAGTGGGATATTCTCTGAATGTGCCGATTGTCTGAAGCCTTATAGAATCACGCCAATTCATTGGCTGATGGCGTCCGCGCAATATGGCTCCGCCCCGACGCTCTTACGTCGCATCATACGTATTCGCGCGCGCGCCATCTGCTCCTCAGATTTCTCTGCCTTCAGAACGAAGCGGTCACGTTTGCCCTTCGCTCGTGATTTTTCTGAGCTACAATTACATCTAGGATTATTCTCGGCGCTTCTGCGACTGTTCAAGCGGAACTCTGTTTCTCCTTACGGTGAAGCTGCCATGGATTACAGACGCTGTACTCCGCCATGTGCTCGTTACATCGCTAACGACGACCCACACAGTAAGTGCGTTAAATGTTTGGGTTTTTCACATGCGCGTGAGGCAGTTATAGGATCGTCTAAATGCAAATTCTGTGAAAATTTGTTGCTCAAAACCCTCAAATTGCGGCTCGCGGTCTTTGAGAGGGAATCATTCGTCTCCCCCTGTCGCGCTCCCGAGGCCTCTCGAGGATCCGCGACCTGGGGTTCGGATGTAGAGCTTGAGGATGCGGAGTTCGAGCAGACGAGCCCCGCTCTTTCTCTCCCTCCCTCCCCTCGGCACGCGCGAGACATGCCAGTCGAATTTTCACACGATTATTTGCGCCCCAGCCCGGGAGCACGCAACGCGGTTTCTTTCGGGCTGGAGGATATACTTTTTACCGAGGCTTCCGACTCCGAGGATTTCGGGCCTACTCTCGCCGACGAGGTTATTCCGCCGAGCGGCCAGGAAGCGCGGCCTACTGCGGCCTACGCGGAGCTCGTTGACGTGCTTTCGCGCGCTACGGAGAAGCTCACTATTGATTGGCCCGACGAGCCACGTGAGTCTCAGTCGTCGAAACTCGACGAAAGGCTTCTCAGTGGCCCTAATTCTAGGCCTCAACGGAGGAAGCTGCCATTTTTCAGTGATCTGCATCATGAGATCTCCAGATCCTGGAAGCAGCCTTTCTCTTCGCGCCTCACTAATGCGGCTGCTGCTGATTTCACCAACCTGGTAGGTTCTGTGGAACAGGGCTATTCCGCCATTCCGGCGATTGAGGAAACTTTAGCCGACCATCTTGCTCCGTCGTCTGCGCCGTCCTGGAAGTCGCGCCCCCTTCTCCCTTCTAAAGCATGTAGGACTACTTCCTCTCTCATTGGGAAATCCTACATGGCGGCTGGGCAGGCAGGCATGACCCTGCACACTATGGCCATTCTTCAGGCCTACCAGGCGGACGTCCTGAAGGAAATGGACGAGGGTGACGGTGTGACCCCTGAAGCGGTCAAGGAGCTTCGTAAGGCTACGGATTTAGCCTTAAGAGCCACCAAGCATACCGCACGTGCTATAGGTCGCTCTATGGCTGGTTCTGTTGCGGTGGAGCGCCACTTGTGGCTTAATCTCACGGAGATCCGTGATAAAGAGAAGGTTTTCCTCTTGGACGCCCCCATTTCTCAAACAGGGTTGTTTGGTGAGGCGGTCAACACAGTGGTTGAGAAATTCCGCTCCTCCAAATCCCAATCGGCCGCGTTCAGACAGTTCATGCCCAGGAGGGCTAGGGAACCTTCTGCTCCCCCCCGGTGCGACCCAGAGAACGTCCCTCTCATAGACCGGAGTTCTCTTCCAGAAGAAGCGAACCAGGGCATCCCCCACCTGCCACGGTTTGGGGAGCCCGCGGTCGCCCGTTTCCCCGTCAACGGCCTCACAAGCGCCTCCAGTTGAAGCGGTCCGACAAACCGACTGCTCCGGCGGCGCAGAGCCGTTCCTGACCCTCCGGTCAGAAAAAGGAGAGCTCCTCTGGTTCCTCAGGGTTGGGTCAGACCGCGCAAGCGTTTCTGCCCACCTCCCAGCTCTCCTTTCCTTGCCCTGTCACCTTCGCCACTCAGAGTGTCTCGAAGTGCAGGCCATATTTCACCTTCTCTACTCAGTCTGGTGCGGGAGGAAGGAGACGCTTTCGGCTTTCTCCCCTCACCCCCCACGCTCTCTATAACTACCGGCCGCATCCTCGGAGGCACTTTCCGTTTTCCTCCGAAGCAGGCGGACCTGGTCACCATGACCCCAATCTCGATGCCTCCCATCACGTGCCAGGACGCCGATGGCCCTCCTGCACAGTCAACCTCTTTACCCCAGGAGCGTCAACACGGCACCCTTACTCAGGTATGTCGTCTGCATTACAACATCCCTCCTCCTCTGTCACAATTCCTTCCAGAGTGGGAACGCTTACCAGGGGTATCGTCCTGGGTTCTTTGCACAATTCGGTTCGGCTACACTCTTCAGTTTTGCCGCAATCCCCCCTGTTTCAACGGGGTGTTTCCTACTGTAGTAGACAGCGCCGCTCAGGCTTCTGTACTGCAGCAGGAAATCTCTTCCCTCCTTCTCAAAGGAGCAATAGAGGAGATTACTCCAGGGGAAACCGAGCGGGGCTTTTACAGCCGTTACTTCCTGGTCCCGAAGAAGGGCGGCGGTTTGCGTCCCATACTGGACCTCCGCCGGCTGAACTTCGCCCTTTACAAAGGGAAATTCAAGATGTTGACGCTGAAAGCTATCATATCTCAGATTCGGCCAGGGGATTGGTTCGTGACGATAGACCTAAAGGATGCTTATTTTCACATCCAGGTTGTACAGCGACACAGGCAATTCCTCAGGTTCGCCGTTGGAGAAAGGGCGTTCCAGTACAGGGTCCTTCCCTTCGGCCTATCTCTAGCTCCAAGGACATTCACAAAGTGCATGGATGCAGCTCTGGCCCCATTGCGGCTCCAGGGCATCCGTGTTCTAAATTACCTGGACGATTGGCTCATTTTAGCCCAATCCAGGGAGCTAGTGGCCCACCACAGAGACGTCGTTCTGAGTCATATCCAGTCTCTCGGTTTGAGGTTGAACTCGGAGAAGAGTGTTCTTGCTCCGGCTCAAAGCACCGTTTTCTTGGGGGTGAACATGGATTCCGTTCTCATGCAGGCCCGTTTGGCCCCTGCACGGATTTCCAGCTTGACGACATGCTTGGCTCGTTTTTCACTAGGCCATCATGTGTCTGTGGACACCTGCCGCAGGATGCTGGGCCTTATGGCTGCGGCCTCCTCCGTGCTACCGCTGGGCCTACTCCACATGAGACCCTTCATGTGGTGGGTGAAACTCTCAGGGGTTCGACCCTCCGGGTCAACCCTTCGCCTACTGAAGGTATCGCGCAGTTGCTTTCGAGCCCTGTCAGTTTGGTGGGACCCTCTTTTTCTTCGGAAAGGGGTCAGCATGGGTGCGGTATCTCGTCGCCAGATGATTACGACGGATGCCTCTCTCACCGGCTGGGGAGCGGTTTTCGAGGGCAGACCAGCGTGTGGGGTCTGGACCGGAGAGGCTTTCTCCTGGCACATAAACTGCCTGGAGTTAAGGGCCGTTTTTCTGGCTCTGCTTCATTTCCTCCCTCTTCTGGAGGGTCACCATGTCATTGTCAGAACGGACAATATGGCAGTGGTGTCTCATGTGAACCGGCAGGGAGGTTCTCGGTCGCGCACCCTAGACAGGCATGCGCGTCACCTTCTCCTGTGGTCTCAGAGCAGATTCCTATCTCTAAGAGCGGTTCATGTCCCAGGGGTTCTGAACCTCGCAGCAGATTTTCTGTCGAGACAGAAACTCCGATCGGGAGAATGGATGTTGAACCGCCAGACGATGGCTCTAATCTGGAAGGTTTTTGGAGAGGCGGAGGTGGACCTCTTTGCATCTCAAGAGTCATCCCAATGCCCTCTTTGGTTCTCCCTGAGTCCCCCGGCCCCATTGGGGATAGATGCGTTCGCTTACCCTTGGCCAACGCAGAAACTCTATGCCTTCCCGCCCATCAAACTGATCCCGGCGGTCTTGGCCAGAGTGAGAGAGAGCGGAGTCCGCCTCCTCCTGGTAGCTCCGTTCTGGCCATCTCAGCCATGGTTTTCGGAGCTAGTTCCTCTACTGGAGTCTCCCCCCTGGAGGATCCCGGTCAGGGAAGATCTGCTGTCCCAGCTACAGGGCAGGATATGGCATCCTCGCCCAGACATGTGGAAGCTGTATGTTTGGCCGATCAGAGGCCGTTAGCATTAAGCTCTGGTCACCCAACTGACGTTCAGGAGACTATTGCGAGTGCTAGAGCTCCTTCTACAAGGAGATTATATTCTTCCAAATGGAAGGTTTTTGAGACTTGGTGTTTAGCACATGATAGGAGCCCAGTTAACTGCCCTGCTGGTTCAGTACTGGAATTCCTGCAGGAGAAGTTTGCGGCTGGAGCAGCCGCTACCACTCTCAGAGTTTATGTCGCGGCTATTGCAGCGCATAGGGAATCGGATGAGATTCCCCTAGGCAAATTAAGGTTAGTTTCTGCCTTTATGCGTGGGGTGAAGCGCCTGAAACCGGCTCGCTCCCCTAGAGTCCCCTCATGGGATCTTTCTGTTGTCCTAGAGGGTTTGACGAAAGCCCCCTTTGAGCCCTTGGAGTCAGCTCCGGATAGGATTCTGACTCTTAAGGTTTCTCTTTTGTTAGCTTTGTCCTCATTAAAGCGGGTGGGAGACTTACAAGCTCTTTCTGTTAGCGAGTCCTGCTTGGACTTTGCCCCTGGCCTGGTCAAAGTTTCCTTGAGGCCGAGACCAGGGTATGTCCCCAAGGTTCTTTCCTCAAGTTTCCGCTCTCAGGTAGTTAACCTTAATGCTTTCCACCCTCCTCCATTTTCATCTGAGGAAGATAGGGAGCTTAACTTGCTCTGCCCAGTTCGTTCTCTTAAGATATATGTAGACCGCTCAGGCGGTTGGAGGAAATCTAACCAGCTTCTGGTTTGCTTCGGTGCTAGCCGCCGTGGGCTTGCTGCATCGAAGCAGAGGATTTCTCACTGGGTCACAGAGGCTATCTCGTTGGCTTATGGGGTGCGTGGCTTGCCTTCACCTCTTAACATTAGAGCACATTCCACCAGAAGTGTAGCATCTTCTCAAGCTCTTTTCAGAGGAGCACTTTTGGAGGATATTTGTGTTGCGGCAGGCTGGTCCTCTCCGCATACTTTTGTAAGGTTCTATAGCTTGGATCTTGACATGACCTCGGGTTCCCAGGTTCTTTCTGTTTGAACTCGTTTCGGTCTTGTCTCTTTTATCTACCAGTCATAAAAGCGCTCTAGCTTGGCGAGTTTGGTAGTCCGTTCCCACTGCGCTTTCCGCAGCGTTGAGAGAACCTATGAAAGAGAACGTCTCTGGTTACTTACGTAACCTATGTTCTCTGAATAGGGAACGAGACGCTGTGTTAGCGGCCAAGCTCCTCGCGCTGCTGACAGTTTCTTTTCGGCAGAGAAATCTGAGGAGCAGATGGCGCGCGCACGAATACGTATGATGCGACGTAAGAGCGTCGGGGCGGAGCCATATTGCGCGGACGCCATCAGCCAATGAATTGGCGTGATTCTATAAGGCTTCAGACAATCGGCACATTCAGAGAATATCCCACTGCGCTTTCCGCAGCGTCTCGTTCCCTATTCAGAGAACATAGGTTACGTAAGTAACCAGAGACGTTTTCATTTGTTTAATATTTCTTTTATTGTCTGTGAATAAATGTTATAGTTTGTTTATACTTACCTAATGGTGTTTGTAATTACTTAGTAGATACAGATTATTAGATCTCAAAGAGGGGAAAGAATAACATTATTGCATAGTTGCAAGTCGAGAGACACATTTAAAGAATCCGGTGCGTCGCTTGGGTTACACTCAGAGCATAGGGGGCGCTACACAGGTTTATGTTGAACTGGAATAAGTTGAACAGAACTAGGTTTAAGCATGTCAAATACTCAACTACTTTAGTTGTTTACTGCACTGAAGTGGCATCAGATGTGTATTAAAAATGTGCCATTTTGATGTGTTGTAAAGCAAAGTTTGGTGTTTCTGTCATTTTGTCACAAAACATAACGACTAAAGAAACGGGAAGTAAATGACCTGCAGATTCACTGAACGCTAAACTGCAGATGAAAATCACATTTACTTTACACGAGTAAAACTACACTTAGTCACACAATATGGCTGTTTATTTTGTGTAGATATATATTTGTAAGTGTATGACCTACTTTGTACTTGCTGTTTGTGATCTAAACAGACCATAGTTCATATTATACCACGGGCTGTTTAAATACTCGATTCCGATTGGCTGGAAGGTGTGCAGTAAAACCGCTTAATGCACAGGTAGTTCCAGTCAGTTTGATTACAGTTCGAAATTAATCCGCTACTAAAAAACATTAGTAACCATAGCAACACAGTTCCACTTGCAAACAGAGGGAGAGACATATGAAAACGTTTAACTTATTTAGGTAGGGTAAATGGATGATTTTTGCATATCGTTTAATTTGTATGGTGAATATGGCAATTTTGAGAAAGGCGCCCAGGCACTAGACGAAATAGAAAATTTAGAGACTTGGAGAAGACGTTGAATGACAAAAAGCGGCACAAAGAATTAACACCGACAGAGCTAGATAAGATCGAAGACGACAAAGATGAGGTCGATAGAATGGGCAGTTAACACTTTCGGTGATTTTTTGCGCCAAAGACAGAACAACTGTGATTTCGAGACCTGTGCTTCTCTTTAAAATGAGATTGCGGGAGTTGTATGCCTCTGTTCAGTCTAACGTTAACGTTACCCCTGGACGCGAATAACGTTACAGTGTTGCAAGTTTGATATGTCTCAGAGCAGGCATAGTTTAAATTCAATTTAAATAGTTATTAAGTGGTCATGAGATAATATGAAGTAACCACAAATCTGACTTTTGAGGCGATATTATATTTAAACCCGAGTGACCAAATACAGTGTGTAAAACAAATACATATTTCAAGGAGCAAATGTGCTTAGATCGGTCTTATCAGTCTATTGGTCATAATTTATATTGTTAAATACAATATGTTTTTAATGTCCAAGAGGGAAAGAACAATGGCAGAATCTTCACCAACAAGAACAAGAAAAACCAGGAGCCGGAGTATTGATGATAAACGTCCATGTAAGTCAATAACCCAGAAAAAAATTAGCTGAATGACTTTATTCTCATATGGTGATATTTCTTTAAAATGAACAGTTCAGGAATGTACAGTACTACTTCACATTAGGGTTCTGATCAGCTTATCTGGGTTCATTTTGCAGTTATGACCGCTTGTACATGATGTCATATATATATTTGAGAAATCATATTTGATTTCTTCAAAGTTGTTCTTTACATTCAACCAACTTCATGAGGGTAATCATGGTATTCTTTTTAAACGTGTTGATTATTTTCCTTATTTGTCTGCTCTAACTCATCTGTATAATAAAATCATCATCATAATTTCAATAATGTACACAGAAGCTCTTCAAACAAAATGTCTTTAAGATCATGATAAACTTAAATTCTAGACTAGTAGCTGATTTTATCTTCATCATGTCTCTCTCCAGTGATGTCTCAGTCCCTCCAGGATTTCGCGGGCCTTTTTTGTGATTGTTGCGGCCTAAAATGCCTGATGTTGCGGCCGCTTTTCTAAAAAGTTGCGATGAAAGTTGCGATGTTCTTCTGCATTTGGTTTTAGGTTAAAACAGCAAATGTAGATAGATTTTTACTTAAAATGCTCATATTGTGCTTTTTGGCTTTCCCCCTTTCCTTTATTGTGTTATATATCTTTTTTTGTGCATGTTATAGGTTAACTAAGTGAAAAAGCCCAAAGTCCACCCCGAAGGGACTTATGTCCCACAGAAAACACTGTTCATCATCTGCATCTGCTCTATTTTAGTCCAGAAATTACTTCAGAGACAAACACTTTGTAACACACGTTAACGAGAACAAACCCACTAACTAACCTTTAGTAACCTTATAAAAAGGCAAAACAAACGATTTAAAGACAGCAAAATCTAACAAACTAAGCTTTTTTTTAACAAGATCTGCACCTGCAAAAATGTAAATGTGCAGAACCTCACAAACATTAAGCAGCATTTATGTTGAAAGATGCCAATACTAATAAAAGTGCAAAATACAGTTTTCTTACACTCTCAGAAAAAAAGGTACAAAAGCTGTCACTGTGGGGGTACCTTTTCAAAAGGTACACCTTTGTACCTAAAGAGTAGATATTAGTCCCTCAAAGGTACATATTGGTACCAAAATGTACATATTAGTACCTAAATGATACATATAAGAACCCTTCTCAAGGGTAGTGTGCAGTGACAGCTTTTGTACCTTTTTTTCTGAGAGTGTAGGAATAGCCACAAAAGTTAAATGGTGGAAAAATCTAAAGTTTAATACTATATTTTAATATAATATAATATAGCCGAATATCCAATAAAGCCGTTCTTGTTTCCTTATTTTTTTTTTTTTTGTCAGACAATAGAACGAGTAGCTATTTTTTATGTGTAAAATTCTGAATTGAGAGAGTTCGTTAACTGGGTGAATAATGCACTGAGTATTAAAAGTGATAAACACAAGAAAAGAAAGTAAAATAAAATGGTAAATTCTTTAAATATAAAACAAAAGAGAAGCAGATAAGTGATCAGTCCGTCACCGTGGAAACAACACTGCTCATTGACGTCTGCTCCTCTCAGCCGTTCACTGAACAGAGACGCAGAGAGAGATGTGACGGCAGGGAGAAAGCAAACCTCGCGCTCGCAGGATATTGTGCTGGCAACATTTGGTTACTGAGGTTTGTCCAAAAAGTCGCTAGATTTGTCTCTAGTCGCTTTTTTTTTCACTAAAGGCGCTAAGTTGGCAACACTGGCCTTTTCTGTTATTTTTGTAGGTAGCCTAAATGTGAGACGTTGGCAGCCCACATCTGCTGCGTCTTCTGAACAAAACAAGTGAGTTTGCTGACGTATGACAACGCTTTGCAGGAGACCGCGGCGCGATGATTGGTCAAAGTTGCGGTGATTGGTCAAAATTGCAAGGCGCACTGAATTCACGTGGATTTGTTGAAGTTGCGTTAATAGTTGCGATCGCGACATCGCGAAATTCTGGAGGGACTGATGTCTTCCTCCAGCGGTTCACTGACTGAGGAGCTTCAGTGCTCTATATGTCTGGACATGTTCACTGATCCAGTCACCTCGCCATGTGGACACAACTTCTGCAAGACCTGTCTGAATAAGTGCTGGGACAACAGCCAGACCTGCAACTGTCCATATTGTAAAGAAACATTCAAGCACAGACCTGATCTCAAGATTAATATCACACTCCGAGAAGTAGATCACTATAAAAAGAAAAGTCCTGAGAAAAACCCTTCTGAAGAGAAGGTAGAAGTTACTAACAAACTGATTTTAAATGGCTCTTATGGAATCACATTCTTTTATACGTTCACGTTCTTTTATATAAATAAATCAGTTTTGAAAACATATTGGCCCTCATTTATCAAAAGTGCGTACACCAAATTTCCAGCGTACACCTGGCGTACACCCAAAACCACGGTGACTTTGAGATTTATCAATATGGACTTTGGCGTACGGCACGCTCAAATCCTACACCAGCTCAGGAGGTGGTGTACGCACGTTTGAGCGTTTGAGTTAGTGTGGAAATGCGCAGAAAAACAATTCCTAACACCACAAAACGCACTGACAAACTAAAAGATATGATATATTATGGCCCACTGTAAAAAACAACAACAACAACAAATTATAAACTTCAGTGTTTATTTTTGTGCAACATGGACTTCAATGTTTAATTTGTGTGATTTTACCAAAGCATTTGATTTGTAGGCATAGCCTATGTATTCCTTCAGTTGCGAGCTATGGTTGCGAGCCTGTACGCTTTACCTGACGTCTCCTAGGGTAAGCCCGGCTCGTGCGCACGGACTGGGTTCAGTAATGAAGGCTTTCAATGACCAAAAAATAATTCAGACTGACAAAAGAATAAAAATGACATTCTTCTTCTTTTAAATGATAATGACATTCTTCTTCTAAATATCAATAAGCGTCATTAATAATAAAAATCATAACGAAAAATCGACTCTGGCTCCTCTTCAGTGCCGAGACGCGCCTCTTTGTGGCGATCTTTATATCTGACCACTTTTTTCTCACCTACAATAAACAAGAAAATGCAAATAAGAATGCTTAACTTTATCACTATTGGTCTATATTAAGCAAGAAAACGTATAGCTTGATCACTATTGGTCTATATTAAGCAATAAAACATTATTATCTCTGCTGGAGTGCGCGTCAACCCCCACACAATATTAACAGAACTCGTAATTTGCGTCCATAGTTTGTTATTGTGGGCGCCTAATCCCACTCTTTAAACTCCTAAATAAAACAATTTTGTTTCTTTCCACTTCCCTGGTGATGGCCTCGATCGCTACGTCGGAGAAGTTTCTCTTCTTTGCCGTCTTCCGTGTGTTTATGGCGTAAAATGAGGGCGTGGGGGAAGCGGAGACTTGAATATTTAGAGGCGTGTTATTCTAATGACGATCGTTTTCAGCCGCGGCATTTATCAAGGGCAGGTATTGCGTACACCTAGATTTCAAAGGTACGCACAGCTTCATACATCAGGCGGTGAGAGGAGTGTAAGCATAATCTTACGCCAACATATACGCCCGTTTCTACGCAAGAATGATAAATGAGGGCCATTGTGTGTTGTTCTCTGTCTGTAGACTCAACTGATGAAGACACAGAAAGACACACAGCAGAAGATCCAGGACAGAATCAAGAAGATTCAAGACGTCAAACACTCAGCAGAAGTCAGAAAAGTGAGTTTAAAATAATTATTGTTTATTGAATTGTTGTATAAAAGCAGTTTCACACTCACAGTCGCTCTGATGGTCTGAATATCGACACGTCTGTGATTCCCTGATCACTTAGTAAAGTAATAACGCATCTCTCCTCAACAAGACACATGATTTGAGGAACCATTCAGTGCAAATGGTGCAGAATGAGGGATTTTGAACTGTCTAAAAACACTGAAGTTTTAGAAATAATAACAGTGATTTTTCTCTTCACAAATACCACTAATAATGTGTTGATTGTCCTGGTTGATCAGAGAAACACAGAGAAAGGAGAAAGCAGCCCGTGTGGAGCTCTTCACTGATCTCATCCGCTCCATTGAGAGATGTCAGACTGAACTGCTGGAGATGATGGAGGAGCAGCAGAAAGCAGCAGAGAAACAGGAGGAGGAGATCATTGAAGAGCTGGAGCAGGAGATCACTGAACTAAAGATGAGAAACACTGAGCTGGAGCAGCTCTCACGCACTGAAGATCACCTCCACCTCCTACAGGTCAGTCAACATCTCTCTGATCAATGATAATGCAGTATATGACACCAGAACACTCCCCATGCTGAAGGATTTCTCCTCTCTCCTGCTGTAGATTTACTCATCCTTGTGCAGCTCTAGAAACACCAGGAACTGGTCTGAGATCAGTGTGAAGACTGAGGAGAGTCAGGAGACTCTGAGGAGAGCTCTGACTAAACTGCAGGACTCTCTACAGTAGAAACTCACACAAATACAGATAGACATATTGGCCCTCATTTATCAAAAGTGCGTACACCAAATTTCCAGCGTATGTTACGAGTCGCAAATGTTGTAACTGGAGTAACAAATGATTTCAATTGGGGTTCACTACTCTCAACTCAACTGATGTCAGCCTGGAAAAGAGAATCACAAAAGCAGAGAGTGAAGGAGCAAACCGCCATCTTCATTTCCAAATCTCAATATGAGAGAAAAGGAAAGCGTCCGTCACCTAGGCAGCGCGGTGCAACAATACCCGGACTTTGGTTCCGCTTTCTTTGGTTCCCCCCCTACATTAATATTTCACTACACAATTAAAGTTGCAATTCTAATAAAAGTTGCCTGTTATCACATAAACACTAAATTGTGTTAACACCTAGTGGTATATCACACACTCCCCAACAAATAAAAGTGGCTCCTGACACAATATACTCTGAACAATTTCACTAACTTTTTTGTTCACAAAACACCTTCCAACTCTTAATTAATGCCTCCTATAGGTCCTAAAACGTGTGTGTGCCAAACTAGTGAGAATGGAATGTATGTAATTGTCTTTCATGACGTCTCATCCACAGTGAGCTGGGTACACCACAGGAAAGTAAGGGTATGGAGCGATGGACAGGGGGTTGGAAGTGGTGGAGGTATGGTGCACTGAGACACGGGTAAGTACACTGTACTGGCTGGATTTCAACTGCACTTACAGTGGGCCGCGGGTGATAAGCGGGTTGGCCGAGGGATGGGTAAGTAAACACATATTTAGTTCTGGAAGTCAGGAGTAACGCGTGACACTGGTAAGTAACTTTCAGGTCTTGGTTTCTCCATCGGCATTCGCAACCAATAACGGGGTACACTTTCCTCTTCCTCAGAGTCACTTATATCTGTTCCCTGTGCCTCCTGCGTGAGTTTCGGGACGTCTGAGGCTCTCTTCCTTCTCTTTTGTGACTCAGCTGTGTTGGTTGTGGAGTTTTGAGGAGACTCTACCGGTAGGTCGTTGACTTGCAACAGGAGGTTTCTGTGTAGGGTGCGGACTGGCCTCCCGCCTCCGGGCTTACTTTGTAGACAGGATTATCTCCAACCTGTTCTCTCACAATGTAGATAAGCTTCTCCCAGTACGGCCTAAGCTTACCAGGGCCCCCTCGCTCACTAAGATTGCGTACCAGGACTCTGTCCCCAAGCTGAAGAACCACACCTCGGCTGCGTTTATCGTAGTGTGTCTTCCCTTTGGAACTGGACTGTCGGCTGTTTGCGTCTGCTATTCGGTAAGCCTCGACCATCTTTCCCTTCCACTTCTCAGCATATCTCTTTTGTCCATTAGCTTCAGTTCCCTCCTCTGTTATGAGGCCGAAGAGAATGTCCACAGGTAGGCGAGGATGTTCGACCATAAAACAAATAGTATGGGAGAAACCTGTGGCCACGTGCCTTGTGCAATTATATGCCTGGAGTACATGGGGCAGGTGATCTTTCCAACTCTCCTTCTCTTTCTCTCCCAAGGTGCGGAGCATCTGCAGCAGCGTGCGGTTAAATCTTTCTGCAGGATTGCCCTGGGGGTGATACGGAGAGGTCCTCGAGTGGGCGACACCAGCTAATTGTCTGAGAGTTCTGAGGAGTTCATTCTCAAACTCTCTACCCTGGTCATGGTGTAGTTTGGCCGGGTATCCAAATCTGGGAATGAAATCATTAAAAAGCCTGTCAGCAGCCGTCTTACCAGCCTTGTTCCTGGTGGGGTAGGCTTGTGCGAATCTGGTAAAGTGATCAACCACTACCAGGATATACTCGTATCCACCTCTGCTGGCTTCCAGGTGAAGGAAATTGATGCACACCAACTCAAGGGGCGAATTTGATGTAATGCTTCCTATTGGTGCTCTTTCATGTGTGGCTGGCTTCTTCTGTTTAATACAAGAGCACTTCCTGGTCACATACTCCTCTATCTCTCTTTTCATGAAAGGCCAGTAGAATCGCTCCCTCGCTAGGCTCAGAACTTTTTTACGCCAACATGACACATGTTGTTATGCAACTGGGTGAGTACTGTTCGTTTTTGTAGGGGGCGGGCAGGACCAGTTGTTGTCGACCTGCACTCTTCCTGTAGAGAAGGTCATTCTCTATGTGTAATCTGCTCCACTCTCTTAACAGCCTCTTTGCGTGTGTGTCCATTCTCTCTCTTTGTCCTCCCCTGTTGGTGGTGTGTCGTTTTCCTTCAATGTCATCACTTTTCCAATAGCAGGGTCTTTCCTTTGTTCTCTCACAGGCTCATCATGACTGATTTCCTGCAGAGGCTCAACTTGAGGTTGGCTGTGGGATGTTAAGTTGAGGGCTGCCACCCAGGCCACATCTCCTTGTTGTGCTCTCCGGCTTTCTTCCCATACAGCGCATACTGCCTCCACCGATAACTCTTCTGAACACCCAGCCATGAAGGTGTCGATGTCCAGGGGACAGCGCGATAAGGTGTCGGCATCGATGTTGGTTTTGCCTGGCCGGTATTTGATGTCAAAGTGGAAATCGGCCAGCTGTCCCACCCACCGGTGACCCACTGCGTTGAGTTTGGCAGTACTCAGAATGTATATTAGGGGATTATTGTCCGTGAAGACTGTGAAATGTCGGGCGTAGAATAGGTAGTCACGGAACTTCTCACATATCGCCCACTTCAGCGTGAGGAATTCAAGCTTTCCGCTGTGTAGGTGATAATTTTGTTCCGTTGATGTTAGCGTGCGTGACCCGTATCCAATCACTCTCATCTTCCTATCCTGGTTCTGATAAAGAACTGCACCGAGGCCTTTTTGAGAAGCATCTGTGTGGAGTGTGAAGGGCCGGTCGAACTCAGGATTCGCCAACACTGGGGTTTCCATTAGTCTATCCACAAGCTGTTCAAGGATCTGCTGGTGTCGTACACTCCACTCTACCGGGGTGTGGGAGGATTGCTGATTGCATTTTGGTTTCCCTCGTGGTGGTTTGAGCGGAGGGGTATTGGGCTTCGACTGGAACAGGTCGTATAGGGGCTTGGCTACACGTGAGAAGTCCTGCACGTATGTTCGGTAGTAGCTCAGGAACCCAAGCAACTGCCTAACATCCCCAACTGTCTGTGGCGTCTTGTCTTTCAGTGCTCACACTGCTTCAAGGTCTTTGGGGTCCATTCTTACTCCTTCAGCGGACACCAACCGGCCGACATACCCGACCTCCTTGCGGAAGAGCTTGCATTTCTCCGGCTTCAGCTTTACCCCACAACACTGCAATGCCTGGAAGACTCTGCGTAGCACCTGCACATGCTCATCAAAGGATCTGGAGAAGCACAACACGTCATCGAGGTAGGGGATACAACACTCATCTCTCAGCGTGTCAAGCATACCTTCCAAGCTCCTTTGAAAAGCCGCTGGGGCGTTCGATACTCCAAAGGGTATTCGAACCCACTCGTAGAGCCCCCAGGGGGTTATGAAAGCGGTCAGATACCTCGATCCTTCGGCAATAAAGCCTTGATGGTAAGCTTTCCACTGATCGAGAATTAAAAACCAGGCATATCCTCTGTTACGAACCCTTGTTGATGAAATGGCTACGTAAGGGTTTCACAACATAAAAAGGACACGTGAAAACTCGAGTGCGCTGTGTTGACATTTATTACAGACAAACATGCAAAAACTCAAGAAACACGTATCACAAATAAATATAACTAATAAACTTCAGACAAAATGAAGGCAACAAACATTAACGAGACAATCAACCAAATAAAGTAAATAGAGTGAAATGAAACAAGAAAGAAATGATACAACAAAGAAAGCTTGTTTGCTGGTTCTCCTCTCTCCTGCCATACTCCGCTTCAGCGTCCGTACTATATTGGATCAGCAACGACTCCAACGAGGCGCAGGTGTATAATGATACACAGGTGCAGTCAGACCCATCGGTAATCTCAGACACACAAAGAAACACAGAGTCATGACGTCATCATAAATAGAGGGAAACACGAGACACGAACCGTAACACTCCCCCACTTAAAGAAAGAACCAGTCTCCTTAGACAGGTTCTGGACGAGACGAACAGTAAAAGCAAACAAGAACATCACAAGAAAGAAATGACAGACAACACAAAGTAAATTATACATTTACCTAGCCCGAGAAAGGGCATCTGCGACGACGTTGTCAGTACCTTTCTTGAGGTGGATCTCAAGATTATAACATTGAGCTATAAGCGCCCAGCGCATCAAACGTTGGTTATGATTGTACATTTTATTTAAAAAAACCAACGGATTATGGTCCGTGTAGAGGATGATGGGAGTAGAGCTGTATCCCACATACACATCGAAGTGCTGCAAAGCAAGCAACATAGCTAGAGTCTCTTTTTCTATAGTTGAATAATTCAACTGGTGACGATTAAATTTAGCTGAGAAATAAGATACTGGATGGGATATTCCATCAGCACCATTCTGAAGGAGGACAGCTCCAACACCGGTCGCGCTGGCGTCTACTTCAAGCTTGAACGGACGAGCCAGGTCAGGAGCAGACAACACAGGAGCACTACAAAGAAGAGACTTTGCACACAAAAATGCAGTTTGACATTCATCAGTCCAATTAAAAACAAGTTTAGAGCTACACATCTTTGTCAAGGGAGCGACTACAGTCGAGAAATTTTTTACAAAAACACCTGTAGTAGCCAGCCATGCCTAAAAATCGTCGCAACTCTCTCCTAGTAGTGGGCACAGGGTATGCAAGAATAGCGGTCACTTTTGCGTCGAGCGGACGTACTTGACCGCTTCCAACCTGTTTCCCCAAGTACGTAACGGAGGCTTTCGCAAAATCGCATTTAGCTAGATTTAAAGTTAACGAGGCATCGGCTAGTCAGCTAAAAACATTGTGCAAAGTAGAGATGTGATCTGTCCACGTGGAAGAAAAAACAACGACATCATCAAGATAAATGTTACAGTTCGGAACATCACCTAAAACTGCAGACATTAACCTTTGAAAGGTAGCAGGCGCGTTTCGAAGACCGAACGCCATACGCGTATATTGAAAGAAAGAGTCGGGAGTCACAAAGGCGGAGACATCAGAAGCACGTTCAGTTAATGGTACCTGCCAATAGCCTTTTAAAAGATCTAATTTCATAATGTACCGAGCAGTGCCAAGGTTGTCAATACAATCCTCTACTCGAGGCAACGGAAATGCATCCGGCACAGTAACAGAATTCACCTTGCGGAAATCAGTACAAAAACGGAATGAACCGTCAACTTTAGGTACTAAAAGGCATGGTGAACTCCACGGGCTTTTACTCTTTTTGGCGAAACCATTTTGAACCAAGTACTTCACTTCACTTTTCATGATCTCCCGTTTACCTACTGGACAACGATACGCATGCTGTTTTATGGGAACTGCGTTACCCACCTCAATATCATGCTGGATGACAGAGGTACCAGACGGAACATCACTAAACAAGTTAGGAAAATCTTCCACTAAGTCAATCACATCCTGACTCTCTTCGCGAGATAAATAAGACAAGCGAGACGGTAAAACTCTTAAAATCTCAGAATTCCTCAGATGGCCACCGCTGAACATCTCCGTGGACATTTTCAACCCATCGTCTACCTCTTCAGCACCCACGGTACTGGACAGCAAAGCTACTCGTTCCACATTTAACACCGACTGTGCTTCACTCTGGGACAAATCATTCCCCTCACCAGTCTTCTCAGTTCGAGCTACATATTTTTTCAGCATATTTACATGACACAAACGTGTCTTCCGTCGTCGTTCTGGTGTATGGACTATATAATCAGTGTCACTCAGCTTGCTCTTAATCACATAGGGACCTGTAAATCGTGCAGCTAAAGCAGAACTGGGCAAAGGAAGCAACACTAATACTTTTTCTCCAGGCGTAAAATTACGCACAACCGCGCGTTTATCAAAACAACGCTTCATTTTTTTCTGTGAAAGAGAAAGAGCTTCTTTCGCGACAGCACAAGCACTTCGCAATCGTTCGCGAGTACGAGTAACGAAATCAAGCACATTACGTTTCTCAGTCGTACAAGTAGAGAGAAACTCATCTTTTAGTACTTTTAAAGGACCCCGTACATTATGTCCAAAGACCAATTCCGACGGACTAAAACCAAGAGACTCTTGTCGCGCTTCACGCAGTGCAAATAAAACCAAAGGGACTCCCTCATCCCACTCATTGTCTGCCTCCAGGCAATATTTTCGCAAACTGGACTTCAACGTCTGGTGCCACCTCTCCAGTGCCCCCTGCGATTCAGGATGGTAGGCACTGGAGGTGACATGTGACACGCCCAAACCTTTCAACACATTTCGGAATATTTTAGACAAGAAATTAGTACCTTGATCTGTTTGAACAGTTCGCGGCAATCCGAAGGTTGTGAAAAACTTGATTAGAGCTTTAGTGACGCTTTTGGCAGTTATATTCCGTAACGGAATTGCTTCTGGGAACCGTGTGACAGCACACATAATGGTTAAAATATACTGAGAACCGGATTTAGTTTGCGGCAACGGCCCGGCGCAATCTACCAAGACACGTTCAAACGGTTCTCCTACAGCCGGAATAGGGTATAGTGGAGCAGGTGGCACGATCTGATTGGGCTTTCCTACTACTTGACAGGTATGACAAGACTTACAATATCGAGACACATCAGCTTTCAACCCAGGCCAAAAGAAATGCTGAAGCACCCGATGGTAAGTTTTGTTTATATCAAGGTGCCCAGACCAAGGATGATCATGTGCCAAGCTTAAAATATGCTGTCGAAATTTCGAGGGCACCACAATCTGATGGACCGCGTTCCAGTCATCTGAATTTTCATCCTTCGATTCTCGAGCATTCCAGCTACGCATCAACACAGAATTGCTCCAATAAAACTGATGGTTGTACGAAGGTGACATTTTACTGTCAGCACTTAAACGACATTTTCCTAACGTATGATCACTTTTCTGAGCCGCAGTAAGAACATCGCACGAAATAGGCAAACATACGTCAGGATCGAGACAAACAGATTCTTGGGACAAATTAACATCCATATGCTCTGTCAAGGCATTTTTCTCAAACATCTCTGCAAAAATAGACTCACCTAAACTCACTTCATTCTCCTTAGCGAGACTTTTCGCCTGAGCACGCGTCGTAACTGCACTAGAAGCAAAAACATTCGGAAAATGTTGGGCGAGTACATCTGGTTGTTGATCAGTAACTGGAATATTAGTAACATGTACAACTGGCATTACTTTCCCTCCAGCAAGATCATTTCCCATGATAAAGTTAATACCTTTCACAGGTAGGGAAGAACGAGCCGCTACATTAAAACATCCAGAAACTAGTTCAGACGTCACCCAGACGCGATGAATAGGTACAGTGATGAAACCCATTTCTATACCCTGCACGATAGTGCTAGTATCACATTCGGAATCTGCGCAAAAAGGCAAAGTGTCAGACAGTATAAAAGACTGAGATCCTCCCGTATCACGCAAGATTTTCACAGCCTTCTGGTCCTCAACACGACCAGTCAGTGAGACATAACCGTCAAACACGAAAGGCTGAAAACATTCATCAGGTGCTACTGAAATCACTGTCTGTGGAGACACAGTTTTCACTAAAACTGAACCGCGAGGTTGAGCTGAGAAATCCTGACGTTCATGCTTTCGTTTTAAAATTCGACACTCAGCAATAACGTGTCCAACTTTGTGACAATAGCTACACTCTTTACGCATTTTCGGGCTAGACGGACTAGGCCTGACTTTAAAGTCAGAAGAATTAACGTCATTATCTCTTTGTGGAGTATAACCTAGATCACTCGTACGCTTTACGAACGCAGGTTTATGAATAAGTGCATACTTGTCTGCTAAAACAGCTGCTTGCTGCACAGTAGCAACCTTTTGTTCGTTTAGATATAAAGCAGTACGCTCCGGCACACAATTTCTAAACTCCTCAATGAGCACAAGTTCACGTAAAGATTGATAATCCGCGACTTTACACGACTTTATCCATCGATCAAAAAGTATACCCTTCTCACGAGCAAATTCGACATATGTCTGTGAAGCAGATTTTTTCGTTGAGCGAAAACGTTGTCGGTAATGTTCAGGTACTAGCTCATAGGCACGGAGAATTGCATTTTTTACTGTCTCATATTGAACACTTTCTTCTAATGGAAGTGACGCACAAACCTCTTGCGCTTTCCCTGTTAACTTACATTGTAACATTAGTGACCAGACCTCTGTTGGCCACTTCAAAGCAGATGCTATTCTTTCAAATGCCTGAAAATAAGCTTCAACCTCTTTCTCCCGAAAGGGTGGAACAATTACAATATTTTTCGCCACATTAAATGAAGTCGAATGATCAAGAGAATCTGTTAACGCAGGTAGAGAGTTAACTGTAGGTATCACAGGAATATTTGACACTAATGCCGCAGCTTCAACCTCCGAACTAGGCTTATCCTCAAATGCAAATGTTTTAGATCTTTTTGGATCATCTCGAGCAGCTTGTAGATCTAACTCCCGCATCTTAATTTTCATCTCCGCATCAATACGGTGCAGTTCAAGCTGATGCTGCAAGTCATCCTTCCGTGCTTGAGCTCTGTCTCGCGCCTCAAGCTGTAAGCGAGCTAAACGTACTTTTAACCGCAAACCTCCTGGAGATGTAGCCGATTCTTCGGTAGAGAGGGATAAAGGCTCGAACTTAGGTAAAGAAAAAGGTGGTGTTACCTTCACCCCACCACCGGCATCCGGCGTAACTGGATTGCCAGGAGAGGACGCAGTGAGGTAGACGAATGCAGTGGGAGTCGTTCCTCGTCCATAACAGCATCAACTCCTTCTGCTGCTCCAGGAACATCCTCCCCTAAAGGCAACACCCCAACATTCATTAAACCAGTTAACAAACAAGCTTTCGAGTCTTTCTTAAGCAATGTTTTAGAAACAGGGATCTCAAAATGTCGAGCAATAAGGAATAAATCATCCTTTCTACATGTTTCCAACACTGCAACGCTAGGTTGATTTATGAACTCATTTAAATTAAATGTCGCCATAATAAATTGATGAGCAAAAACACAAACATAATAAGTAACGTCAGTAGGCTACGAACGACTCCGGACCTAAACCTACCTAACCGAAACTAACTAAAGCCTCTCTAGTCTTCAGAGGGTACCAATTGAGAGGCAAGCCTCTCCCCCGGAGTACCTCCAAACACAACAAACTAAAATAATAAAGAAAACAATAAATAGTAAACCGCAGCGAGAACCGGCGCTAAGCACGGCCCCCTTGGTTTACTCTACCTACCCGGAGATCGCCCATCACCACTATCTTTACCTGCTCATCAAACAAAATTAAAGTAATCCGAAATCTCGGGACGAGCCCCCAATTTATGTTACGAACCCTTGTTGATGAAATGGCTACGTAAGGGTTTCACAACATAAAAAGGACACGTGAAAACTCGAGTGCGCTGTGTTGACATTTATTACAGACAAACATGCAAAAACTCAAGAAACAAGTATCACAAATAAATATAACTAATAAACTTCAGACAAAATGAAGGCAACAAACATTAACGAGACAATCAACCAAATAAAGTAAATAGAGTGAAATGAAACAAGAAAGAAATGATACAACAAAGAAAGCTTGTTTGCTGGTTCTCCTCTCTCCTGCCATACTCCGCTTCAGCGTCCGTACTATATTGGATCAGCAACGACTCCAACGAGGCGCAGGTGTATAATGATACACAGGTGCAGTCAGACCCATCGGTAATCTCAGACACACAAAGAAACACAGAGTCATGACGTCATCATAAATAGAGGGAAACACGAGACACGAACCGTAACACCTCCCAGGGAGTCGGTGAGGTCCTAAATTCTGGGAAGAGGGTGGCGGTCCGGCACGGTCTTGTTGTTGAGGAGCCGGTAGTCAACACACAAGCGTTAGGATCCATCTTTCTTTCTAACACAAATGACAGGAGCTGAGTAAGGCGACTGGGACTTCACAATCCACCCTTTAACCAACAGCTCTTGGATGTACTCCTTAACTTCTTTGTAGAGTGGTTTTGGGATGGATGCGTAGGCCCTCTGAACTGGTATGTCATCCTTAGTCCTGATCTCCATCTGTAGGTAAGGGAAACACCCTATGTCGTCGCTGTTACGGGCGAATGATCCACATTCTGCGCAGAGCACTTTCTTTACCGCCTGTTGTTGTTCAGGGGTGAGGTGACTGATGTCAACAGGAGGAAGCCAGTACTCGGGTGAAGAGGTACTGGGGGAAGCGACACTATTAACCTTGACTGATGTCATCTTACTTGGTGTGGAACTCTGATGTGACTCTGGTGCATCGGTCTCAAGAACCTTGATAAAATGTTGTATGGTTCCCAGAGACGTTCTCCTTGGCAGGATGACATCATGCTTTGAGTGATTGGAGATGGGCACCTTAACATAAGGTCGTCGGATGTTACGTCGCCTTCTCCTACACTCAACTGTTCTAAGACAACGCTTTCCTCTGTCGGTTCGTATAGAACCATGGGGTCGGATACATCAAAGTTTGGGGGCACTCTGCACCATACCTGAACTGTTCTACCAGGGGGAATGATTGCATGGTCTTTGCCCACTCTTATGGTGACTGGATCACAGCATGTCCTAGAAGGCACCTGGGTGAAATTCACTATGGCCTCCAACTGTTCCTCCTCTACTCCAAATGCACTGCGGAGAAGGCTGACTACTGTTGCAACTGCATCGCCCGAAGACCCTTTTCTTCTGATGATCTCTTGTAGTACATTGGCTCCGAGAAGGGGCTGGGGCAGTGGCAGCAGGCTGACTAGGAATGGGGCCTGTATGGTGAGATTGGGGTCTTCATTCCCAGCCAGATTGACTGTGAGCTCCACCCATCCACTGTAGGGGACGGCATGGCCAGTGACTGCATAAACGCCAAGTTCTTCCTTTAAAAGCTCAGAGAGGGGTCTCACCATTTGTTGTGGATTGTGGAGTGTCAGTCTATTGTTGGTCAATGATGCTCACCTGCGAGCCTGAATCGAACAGGACTGTAGCTGGGTACCTGCCAATTAAACATTTCAGCAAACTTCTCTTTCCAATGACGGGTGCCTTGCAGGTGATGTTACTCTACCTGGTCAGGGCCTGGGGTCCTTGTCGTTTGCTATTTGTTACTGCTTGGGACTGGGGCTACCCACTGGTCTCTGTGCGTCCCTCAACAAAGACCGGGCCCCATTTCCCTGAACCCTGACACGTTGCAGGCATCCCACTGCTCTGTGTCCTGCCTCTCTACACATGAAGCAATGGTTACACTCTTGTGCGTTCTGTTCGGTGTATTTCGGACACCTAGCCAATCTGCCTCTCACCTGGACTGCAGGTGGTCCCAGCTGTGGTTGGCCAGGTCTACCGGGGGTTGGCTGAGAAGGAGGGTAAGACACCCGCGTACTTGCTGTACTTGGGGGGGGTTGGCATTGGCCCAGTCGGCCCAGTCGGCGCTGGTGCTCATTCTCATCGCTTATTATCTCCATGACCTGACGCAGGATTTCCTCATCTGTGACTTGACTGTTTGAGATTAGAGGCCTCAGTCTCTGCCGGAGGTTAGTATGTTTTGTCCCCAAACCCTGATAGATGGTATGGAGGAATACCTCCTGGATGGTCTTGGGATCATATGAAATGTCCGCACTGGCCTGACGAGACTGGAAAAGGATTTTCTGCTTGAGCCCAATCATGCGATAGAGAAACTGCTGTGGTGGTTCCTGGTCTGATTGCCTGGCACACATCTATTCCTGGAACATCTCAGTGGTTGCTTTCTCTCCGAGGTGAGACCTGAGGAAACCTTTGAGTTCAGACACTGTGATTGAATCTTTGTTTACCAGCATATCCTTAAAGGCCCCTGGTTTGATGATCCTTAACACCCCTCTGACCACTTCCGCGTCTGCAAAGCCCTCTTTCACCCCCTCGTCGATTTGTTTGCTGATATTGTTGTAAGTTTGAGTTCTGATCAGAGTTCTGATCTCCAACCTGACCACCATGTACTTTGAAGTCTCTGCGCTGCAGATAGGAGAGGTCTTTCAATACTATTGGTCTCTCCGTGATCATCTGTGGCATACAGTGTAACTCTGACTCACTCTGGTGGGGGTAAGTTGTGGGTGATGGTGTCTCTGTAGATTCACGTCGTCGTAGTTTCTCACCCAGCTCTTCGTACACTTGTCTCAGCTCTTCTAATGACTGTGTTGTTGTAGTGGTATGAGTGGTAGCGTGAGGTTGTGTTGGCATTACTGTGCTGTTGGAGTAAGAATGAGGTTGTGATGTAGTGTGTGGGATTGTGGTGGATGGGCTGTGACTAGGTGTAACGTGTGTTACCATCACTCACTGCACTCATTGGAACATTAACAGTAGCCCCAGCATGAATTACTTTACATATGAAGTCATTCAGAACCAACAACTGACCTATACCTTCATCCTCAAGTTCTAGTAAAGTGTCAGATTGCATGTATGAAACGACATACTCCATGCAGCCTTCTTCATCATTTGGATTCAGCTCTTCTTCACTTTGGCTGCCGCTTGCAATGTCTTTTGCAACCTCATAGATGTCGTTGCTTGAGAGTCTGAATAATTGTTTCTTGATGCTCCATACTAAGTCTTTACGAGTGGTTGACATGGTGTGCAGTTCTAATGTTACGTTGTGGTTTGTGAGTTCAGTAAATCAGTAGTGTCGTGACTTAGTCAGTGGCGCGTATGTGTGTGTGTCAACCTCCCGATCACAGGTGAAATTCGTCTGATGCTGGTGTGCGATGACCACAGGATCAGCGTGTAGCCCTCCGGTGAGTAGCGTGCGCTGGCCTCAGGATCAGCAGTGCGGCTCCTAAGCGAGATGGAGATCCCTTTCCTCTTTGGTTTCCCTCCTCGGACACCCATGGTTTGACTCCTGGCCTGCAGCAGCGTCTTGTCACCTTGGTCTTGTGGTTCTAGTATCTCTGGATCTGCTCCCCCGATAGTTGTGATGAGGAGAGATCCCGGACGAGCCCCCACAGTTTGTTACGAGTCGCAAATGTTGTAACTGGAGTGACAAATGATTTCAATTGGGGTTCACTACTCTCAACTCTTTTGATGTCAGCCTGGAAAAGAGAATCACAAAAGCAGAGTGAAGGAGCAAACCGCCATCTTCATTTCCAAATCTCAATATGAGAGAAAAGGAAAGCGTCCGTCACCTAGGCAGCGCGGTGCAACAATACCCGCACTTTGGTTCCGCTTTCTTTGGTTCCCCCCCCTACATTAATATTTCACTACACAATTAAAGTTGCAATTCTAATAAAAGTTGCCTGTTATCACATAAACACTAAATTGTGTTAACACCTAGTGGTATATCACGTACACCTGGCGTACACCCAAAACCACGGTGACTTTGAGATTTATCAATATGGACGTTGGCGTACGGCACGCTCAAATCCTACACCAGCTCAGGAGGTGGTGTACGCACGTTTGAGTTAGTGCGGAAATGCGCAGAAAAACTAATCCTAACACCACAAAACGCACTGACAAACTAAAAGATATGACAAAAACAACAACAACATAGTAGGCTAATTTTAAAGTTCAGTGTAAATATCTGTCACAAAGAACCGGCAAAAGTAATGATTATGATGAATATTGTCACTTCCTCAATTGTCACTGAAATAAGATCATAAAACCAATACTAATTATTTCTTCACAAGACTTTTGATAATTGTATCACGTAGCCTAGAATATTTGCTCCAAAACTATGTGAAAATCATCCTGACTACTCATTCAGATAAAACAAAGTATTTGGAAATCTTTATGACGTGTTTTGAGTAAGAAAGCTTTATGCGAGAAGGCGTAAACCACTGTGAATCTCTCATTAATATGTATGCTTTTCACACCTGAGGAAGACAAAGACCCTCCCTATAATGGCCCTATTAGGTGCTGTCAGGCTCTATCATTAGGAGCCTTGCACAAAGAATGAGGAGAGCCTTAAAAAAGAATGGCTTTTTGATTGTTTGGATTTATTTACAACACGACATAATCCAAAGATACACAACAAATGACAAAAAAGCACATTATTGAACACACTGATCTTTAGATCACACACACTCTGTTCAATAGAGACCTTTGCCATTCCTGAAACATAGTCTACATACCTTTCATTTCCAATGTTTTTCACTTTACCATGAGAAGACTCATGAATGTTGAAGTCAACAGGACTCAGTGGCATCAGCTGGTCCCTGTAAAAAAAATGTTTAGAAAAAAAAAAACCCACATGTGAACATGCTGATATCAAGAGCTATAGGGCTGCACGATTTTGGGATACATATTTCATAGGTTACTTCAAGCCTTTCTATTCGTTATTATGAAATGAGATTGGAGTAAAAACATGAAGCCTATGTTTGGTGCGTTTTGCTTTTCAGACTCACAGCGTGTGCACAGGGCATTTACTGAAGTGATCGGAGCCCCACCAAACTATAAAATGTTATTTTTAGTTTTACCATATCTATGTGTGAGCAGATATCCACAAACACAGTATTTAACAGTAAACACGGTCTAAATATTATAATATTCACCATGAATCTCACAGCGCGTGCACAGGACATTTACTGAAGCGATCGAGCCGCACCAAACAATGAAACATTATTTTTACCATATCTACGTGTGAGCAGATATCCACAAACACAGTATTTAAAAGTAAACACGGTCTAACTATTATAATATTCAACATGAATCTCACAGCGCGTGCACAGGACATTTACTGAAGCGATCGAGCCGCACCAAACAATGAAACATTATTTTTACCATATCTACGTGTGAGCAGATATCCACAAACACAGTATTTAATAGTAAACACGGTCTAAATATGATAATATTCACCATGAATAAACACGCATACGAGCCTAAAGCCTACTGTTATATCGTGCTGTGTTTAATTATCGAACATAAAAACATTCTCGTGTCATACAGGCTGCATTTAGCATTAGGCTTCATGTTTTTACTTCAATCACATTTCATATGTCGCCTGGCAACAGTTTAACTAGCTACAATGTAAAGTTAAGACATACATCAATAAGCTACTAATCGTGTCTTACCTTAAAAATCGTTCTCATAATCAAATCGTGTTCTTCTAACTCTTCTGTTGTAAATCCAAGGTAAACAGCACAAACAGTCTTCAAACTCTGTGAAAAACAGAGCAGGTCTGAAGATAACTGAAATTGCTGATGCTTTGTTTCAGACTGATCTCATGAAATGGCGTATGTATGACACGCCAATTCGTATTTCCATTTTTGGCGTGCTATCAACACTCATAATCGCTTTTCAGCATGTTTATGAACGCCGTTGACTTAACGTTACATTACTGTATACATAAATATATGACCCCGTCCCTAAACCTACCCGTCACTGGTTAATAGCATTTATGAGTCTTTCCCTACCATCCTAGGAAGAAAAATATCGCTCGCCCAGATGGAGATCTATATTTTGCTTCGTTTCGCTCGGACATTTAACGGCGTGTACATACACGCAGAATCACTCTGACATAACGGCGTAGACATACACGCATACACGCGGATAGCTCAAAATGCGTATAAATAACACGCCACTTGATTTGAAAGTGGCGTGTATGTTTACACAAAAGTCATGATGTCATGTTGCACATTGAGACAGACAGGAGAACGCGCATTGTTTATTTTCTTTATTTTACGAAAAACACATTTTGTTTTTATTATGAGTATACACAAATAAAAGAAGACATTTAACAGTTTTGAAAAATGTATACCACTTATATATAAGATCAAAATTAACAGAGTATTTTGAGTCTCTTTTGCACTGATAAGAAAAAAAGTGAGTTGGTATCGCCGGCGATACCGCCGACCCCTGGGGGTTAATGTTCCCTGCCTGCAAGAACAGAGGATATACTTTTTAACATGTAACGTTAAAACTTCCCTGCCTGAACAGAGGATCAAACTTTCATCTCTAAAAGACAACTTTTAAAGGATAACTTTTAGTTAACCAAACTCTACAGCAGTCTGTTAACTTCTTCTCTGAACGGGGCAGAGGCGCAAGATTTATACTGGTCTTTCAGCGGTTCTTTGAATAGAGTGAAAACTCACCGAATCGTTGTTTGTATGGAAAAGATTTCGTCTGGAACTTCAGTCAGAAATTCGTTCTTTGTTGAGCTTGAAGTTTCAAGATTCAGTTCTGGATTCAGTTGAAGTTAATTATATCCGGGTCACGACACCATCTGTAGGATAATAATTTTCTTCTAAAGTGTAGAAACTCAGAAGCGAAGACCAGGAGGCTCGGGGTGTGTCTTTTAAGCAGGATTCTTTATTTGCTGTAGTCTACTATTGTCCAAGCATCGTACCCAAGTCTGGCTAGCCCAGTATACATTTTTAGTTCATATACCTTTCAAGGGGGAGGAGTATATTGAAGGGGGAGACAAAGCAAATGGAAAGGGAAGATACAGATGGTTACAGGAAATTCTTTAGGCCTGATCTCATCAGCATAGCAGTTATTCGGAGCCTTGAGATGCTAATCCGGAGACTCTTGAAACAAAGCAAATGTAAATGATTCCGCTGGTTACCTGAGTTCATCAGCATAGCAGTTATTCGGAGCCTTGAGATGCTAATCCAGTCAGCCTGACTAGATTGGTTAAACCTTTACATTATCATTGAGACAAAGAGTGGGAGTCTCAGTGGCCATTAAGAGTTTTCAGTAATCTTGACCAATACAGAAAAACAGGATGGGCCGGATATAATGACCATCCTAATCTTAAATGCTAAATTCAATGTCCAGAACTGTCTCAGGTTATACACAGTTTGTTTTGGAACCTAAATTAAACATTTTAATAAATTTGTAATCCTTCACAGTCTTGGCAAGTTTAAGGTCATTCCATTCAAAAGCTTGGCAAGATATCCTGTATGAAGTACTTCAATTAAACGCAAGATTAAGTCATATGGCATGTCAGGTTAAATGTATGTGGGTTCCAGCACATGTTGGTATTACAGGTAATGAGATGGCAGATAGGCTGGCTAAAAGGGCGCTAACAAAAGGGAATGTAGAAATGCAGGTTAATATTAGTAAAGCAGAGGTTAAAAGCATAATTTGGGAGAAAATAAATAAAAGGTGGCAAGAGAGGTGGGATAGAGAGAAGAAAGGGAGGCACTTATACCAAATTCAGAGAAATGTAAAAGAGGATAGGGTGGGAAGTGGGAATAGGAGAGAAGAGGCTGTGATGACGAGGTTAAGGTTGGGACACTGTTCGCTGAATAAAACACTAAAGATGATAGGGAAGCACCAGACAGGGTTGTGTGAGGGATGTCAAGAAGAGGAGACACTGGAGCACATAAAATTATGAGGTGTAGTAGATATGAAAGGCAGAGGCAGGTGATGAAGAATAAGTTGAGGCAGATTGGGGTGCAAGAGATTACATTAAAGGGGTTATTAAGAGCAGTAAATGGGACACATAATAGAATATTGATGATTTTTCAGGCGGGAGTTTTCAATAGGATTTAATAGATAAAGTTTGTTGTGTGTGTGAGTGTTTATTTGAAGGGAATTAAGGTTATGTAAGTGTAGGAAAGAGAATGGACAATGATGTTTTGTAATTATAGTATCTGATCCACACTCCGGAGCAGAGGGGGGCGGTAATGCACCAAAAAGCTGGATGCCAACCGCTGTAAAATTGGAAAGAAGAAGAAGAAGACGACGACCTGAGGTCAATGGGGCTTTGACAGAGAGAGGGAGTGTGCCTGGGAGCGAACACTTTCTGTTGACCGCACTTCTGCACTCACACAGCACTTTTATGACTTGGTATCTGCAGTACCAGTTGTACTTTTACGTGTTGAAATGTTACGTGTTGTGTAAATGCTTGGATCATTGAGTGGAATTGAGTTTCTGCGAGTCGCAGTGTTTTCAGTCTCTCAGTGTTTAGTCCCTAGCGGTGCAAATTTTGTTTTGCATTGTCTACAGCCACTATACTGTCTTTTGAAATTTATTTCTGGTATATTGTCAGTAGTGGGGTTACAGTTCTCCCTATATTTGTGGATGCATATATTGTTTCATTATCCAAATTTGTGTTCACATTTTCCTTAAGAGTTTCTGTATCTTGGGGGATACAGACATTTAACAGGCTGTAGGGGGAGGGGCTATGGGGGGAGGGGCATTATTTGGTTGCAGTTGATGAGAAACACTGATGAGGTGATATGGGTCATGTAATCAGGTCATGTGACTTTATGCTAACATTCCAAAAATTTGTATCAAAATCCAAAATGGCAGAATACGTGGACAAAGACACTGGCCATGAGCTAAGTGTTTTTATATTTTTCACGATTATGATATTTTAGAGTGATTTTGTTTTAGAAAATATTTTTTTGAGGATAGTTTTACATGTTCTTGTTGATATTTTCAAAATAATCTTCTCACACCTTTCCTGGGGGATACATTGCCCATTTAAGGGTATTTAACAGGGCTTATCACTCACAGATATTCTTATGTTTTGAGGCCTGTTCTCTACAGATATTGAATAGGATAAAGGTTTTGGATGTGCCAGGATGGGCAGACATCCATCATATGTCAGAAGTGCAAAGTGAGGCTTTGCCTGGTCACTGGACAAAATGCTCGCAACTGTTTTCTCAGCTTACATTGCCCATAGAATATATCTGGTGTGGGGCACCACAGGGAAAATGGTAGACTTAAAAAAACAAAACAGGAAAAAGGTATTTTAAAAATCGGCACATGAACTGTTTAAAAAGTTATGAAATGTTAAATGTATATCCTACATAGGCAATGCATCATGGGAGAAAAAGTTAATTTTTTCCCAATTTTTCTAATGTTGAATGGATAACATGAAAAAATGTAGCTAAATAATTGTTCATTAAAAGTTTTAAAAGTTGTCATATGAACTATAATAAAAAAAATTTTTTGCAAAATGTTACCCTAAATGGTTTATGTATCTCGGGAGATACAGAGTGTAACTTAGAAAATAAAAGTCATATTTTGGAAAAAATGCATGAACTGTGTCATTTTAGTCTAGATACATACAAAAATAGCAATGAATCATTTTTCCATCAAATTTATTTATGCTTGCCCCTTTAAGGGTTAATTCCATGTAACACGTCTGCCATATTTCACATCAGATTATAGTGAGGAGTGTCTGTGACAGAAGAAACTACAGCAGGCTTATCAGCCTGAATGAGGGGAGGGACTGTGTCTGTTCAGGCGTTACAAGAGAAAGTGGAAATAAACCAGGAAGGATCTTATGATCGTACTAAACTTTATGGACACAATTTATTAAGACACTTGAGAACAAGTGAATGTTGAGTTGAAGGTCATGAAGAATCGGGAACACATTCACCTGAAGTCTGGAACGAGTGTGACTCGAGGACCATGTTTGAGTTCAACAGGTTTAATGCATATGATACTTAATCTTGTAAATAAATGAAAGGTTTTTGAATCAGAATTAAAGATATATTTGCATTTTTGAAAATGAAATCCTGATTCAATGACCTTCAACATGTGCTTATATGTATTTATTTGTAGTACATGTATACATTGTGTATTTGTATCCTGTTTTGTCTTGACCCGTTTAGCCGGTTTTCTTTGAACAGAAAGTGATTGTCAATGTGTATCTCGCTTTTGGACTGAAGGTTAAGTGTAAGTGTTATTCTAAGGCAAAAAGCATGTATGCTGACAAACTTTTCTGTAATGTTTTCTCTTTTTTCATATTTTCTTTTTAGCATCTGTGTCTCAGAGATGAAGTTCATTTGTTTGACTCTCCTGCTTGTTAGTGGAATTACAGATTCAAGATCAGGTAATTTATTCATCATTGTGAATAATATTTATACTTTTGAACTAGGGGTGGCACGGTATAGATGAAGAAACATCCGAACCGTTCGGTCAGAGAATGTCTAATATGAGGAGAACTCCCACTCTCAGTAAACTTCCGGCTTCTGAACTTGTTGCAGTTACACTCTGGTCCCATATGAGGGTGCTCACAGAAAGAATCAGAATCAGAAAGAGCTTTATTGCCAAGTGTGCTTGCACACACAAGGAATTTTCTTTGGTACTGAAGCTTCCTGTGCACATATACAGATACAAATACAACAAGAAACAGTAATACAAATTCTAAAAATAAAATTATAAAAAATATGAAAATACTATAAAATTTAAGGCCACAGTTGGGTTTAGTCAGAATAAACATTTACAGATTATGAACATATTTACAGTATTTTGAATAGTATGAATAAATATAAATACAAATAAAAATCACCTGAGTTTAGGAGATATTGCACTAAACAGTGGGAGTATTGCACGTACAGGCATATGCCTTAGGAGGTAAGTTAACTGTTCAGAAGGGAAATGGCCTGTGGGAAGAAACTGTTCCTGTGCCTAGATGTTCTTGTGGCCAGTGATCTGAGTCTCCGTCTTGACGGTAACAGTTCAAACAGGTGGTGTCCAGGGTGAGTGGAGTCTGTGATGATTTTACCTGCTCTCTTCCTCACTCTGGAAGAGTACAGGTCCTGGAGGGTTGGCAGGGGGGCACCAATAATCCTCTCCACAGTCCGGACTGTCTGCTGTAGTCTCCTGATGTCTGTTTTGTTAGCTGAAGCAAACCAGACAGTGATGGAAGTGCATAAAACCGACTCAATGACGGCTAAGTAGAACTGAATCAGCAGCTCCTGTGGCAGGTTGAACTTCCTCAGCTGGCGAAGGAAGTACAGTCTCTGCTGGGCCTTTTTCACAATGGAGTCAATGTGATTGTCCCACTTCAGGTCCTGAGAGATGATCGTGCCCAGGAACCTGAATGACTCCACTGCTTCCACAGTGCTGTTCATGATGGTGAGTGGAGGGAGTGCTGGGCTGTTCCTCCTGAAGTCCACGATCATCTCCACTGTTTTGAGCAGACTGATCTCATGAAATAGCGTATGTATGACACGCCAATTCGTATTTCCATTTTTGGCGTGCTATCAACACGCATAATCGCTTTTCAGCGTGTTTATGAACGCCGTTGACTTAACGTTACATTACTTTATATATAAATATATGACCTACCCCAACCCCGTCCCTAAACCTACCCGTCACTGGGGTTAATACCATTTATGAGTGTTCCTCTACCGTCCTAGGAAAAAAAATATCGCTCGCCAGATGTAGATATAGATTTTTCTTCGTTTCGCTCGGACATTTAACGGTGTCTACATACACGCGGAATCACTCGGACATTTAACGGCGTAGACATACACGCATACACGCGGATAGCTCAAAATGCGTATAGATAACACGCCACTTGAGTTGAAAGTGGCGTGTATGTTTACGCAAAAGTCATGATGTCATGTTGGTTTTGAGTGTGTTCAGCTCAAGGTTGTTGTAACTGCACCAGACAGCCAGCTGTTCAACCTCCAGTCTGTATGCGGACTCGTCACCATTTTGGATGAGACAGATGACAGTGGTGTTGTCTGCAAATTTCAGGAGCTTGACAGTGGGGTCTTTAGAAGTGCAGTCATTAGTGTACAGGGAGAAGAGCAGTGGGGAGAGAACGCACCCTTGGGGGGCACCAGTGCTGACTGTGAGAGTCCTGGATGTGTGTTTCCCCAGTCTCACGGGCTGCTGTCGATCCGTCAGAAAGCTGGAGATCCACTGACAGATCGAGGATGGCATGGAGAGCTGGGCCAGTTTGAATGGAGGTCTATTGAGCGCAGGACGAGTGCAGAATGAATGGAGGTCTATGGAGCTATACCCCTCAAAATCCACTTTTCTCAGGATATAATTTTTTGTCTAGTAATTTGAATGTTGTATTCTAAAGGAGATGCAAAGAAATTACACATTACTGGGTGTTAGATTTTTTTAGAGTCACTTATTTGCTTTAAAAAGTCTTTTAAAATGTCAATGACGTCATACACATCGTACGACCAGAGACCTGCTTTACGGCAATCCTTCAGTCACTTTGGTGCTTTCGCGCATAGATAGACGCGAAATTTAAAAATACTACTGTTATTGTGTCACGAAATGTAATTTTAATAGTTTTTCAGTCGACAATGTAGTTGTTTAAAGATCAAATCTGTGGTTTACACTCACCTAAAGCAGTGGTTCTCAAAGTGTGGTACGCAGACTTCCTCTAGTGGTACGCAGGGGAATCACTAAATTTTGATCTCACCGGTTTGAGTAGAACGGTGAGTGTATGACTTGACCAACTAACAGTGTTGGGAGTAACGCGTTACAAAAGTAAAGGCCAATTTATACTTCTGCGTCGAGTGTACGCCGTAGTGTACGGCGTAAGATACGCACGTAGGCGACGCCATTGTGAGCATTTATACTTTGCGTTTAGGTGTGTGTTGCTCTGCAGTACAGCGCCGAAACGCTAGTTGGCGGCGGAGGGTTTTAATGTTCCACTGTGTTTAGATTCCTCGCGACTGTTTTGAGTTTAGGTTACTACAAGCAATGGCGACTGAAAGAGAGCGGATCACGTTGGAGTTGGAGCTTATTGAGGTGGAAAAGCAGTAAGTTTTTAGTTTTTTTAACAGTTTCACTGTACTTAGAATTTAAAAATGGCGGGCAATGCATAAGAACACGCCGGAAATGCGTAGGAGACGCGATGCTTCCAAGCCAACCAATCACAGATCTTGCGGTCCGCGTCGTCACGACGTGTAGTTACATTTTTGAGGAGGTGCGAGTCAGGTTACGGCGAAGGGTACGGCATATGGAACGCGTCTGTGCGTATGCTATGCCGTACCTACTGCGCACACCCGACGCAGAAGTATACATTGGCCTTAATGCATTATGGTGCGTTCACACCGGACGCGAATAGCGCGTCAGGCGCGAGTAATTTCAATGTTAAGTCAATGCAAAGACGCGTTACGCGCGTAAAAAATTCCTGCGGCACGAATGAGGCGTAGAGCACGGCGCGGTAGACACGAATTCGGCTCATTCGCGCGAATTAAGAGTCTGGCGCGTTAAGTGCAAATGATTTAGTTAGTGCTATTTGTGCATTCACGCGTTTGACGCGAATTCGCGTCTGCCACCCGAGTTGAAAAATTTGAACTTCTGCGTCAATTCGCGCCGCGTTAACCAATCAGGAGCCTGCTTGCTGCTGTCACGTGGTGAAGTGAAAGTTTGTTATTTTAATAAATTATTATTTTGTAATATTACTAAAATGTCTGGTGTGGTTCTAATGCACAACAAAGCAAATCTTTCACATAAAAACTCGATTTTAATATATGAGAGATAGTACTCATTTTGTATTGAATGCTATTTATTCCATATCTATTTTAGATTATATGAAACATTATTATTTTAATGTAAAAACAACAAACACTTAGTGTATAGACCCCTTTTCAGTTGGTAAACATGGTGACGTTTTTCTAGGTGGAGGCAGAACGATCCCTCTGGCCGCTTCCCTAACGTTAGTTTGCAAGTTTTGTTAGCTTGTTTTTTAACAATGACAGGAGAAAATCCGATTTTATCTTAAAGTGCAAGGCCACTCAGTGTCCAGGACCGCGATTGTTAATTGCAAAAGTTAATTTTAACGGACGGAACCAGATTTGCCGACCCGTACGCGCTCACTCAATGCATAGACAATCTGACAGGATTAACGTTACACGGACTTCTACACCTACCTGATAGAGAAACCGAGCGTAAAGAGAAACCGAGGGCATATACATCTTTAGATGTCTATAACTATGTGCTGAATGATCATGTAAAGACTTGTGTGGTACGATCCGCAGTTCTGCCAGCGCCGAGAAGACGACAGTGTAAACAGTGACATTACAGTGCAATTTTAATGATGTGAATATTTTCTAGAAATAAAAATTCCAGATACAGCATATTCATTTTTCATTGATTCTTGCACCCAATAACACAACAAGATGACATTTAATAATAATATTATTAATTTAAGCTCCTTATTATGTAGCCGAATCTGTGCTGGTTTGTATTGGCCGCCTCCAGTTGTCCGTTTGTTTTGCCTCCAGCTAGCGCCGTGACGTAACTGACGTCGGCGTAAAAGGGGTCTATAAGAAATAAAAAAAATCACAGGACAGGTTTCACTTTTGGAGGCTGGCTCCATTTATTATCAAAACAAAAATAAATGACAGATTTGGTGGGTGCGGGCGAGGGTGAACCTCGCGCCGGGCTGTAGAGCGCGGGCTCTTCAGGCAGCGACCACTCGAGGCCGAGGCTTTACACGGCCTATGCTGTCCTCGTCAGCGTCCTCACCGTTAGGTCCACCAAACCTAGCTCCTGGAGCAAATGGTGAAACTCCTGAAACCCTCCGGAGGGTCTGGTGGATCCGAGTACAGCGACGATGTCCCCTACGCAGCTGTTTCTGCTCTCCAGGGCATACGAGCGGTGACTCTCTCGGTTAATGCTACTGCTAATGCTCGATAAACATCTAAAAAAAAAGATGGCCGCCTCCGGATTTCGATTCTGACGCGCGTAAATTTCGCTTCAAACTTTTGTTTTTACGCGTTTTTACGCGAATTAACACAAAGTGGTCAAGCGTCAAACTAGACGCGGTAGATGCGAATTTGACGCGCTATTCGCGTCCGGTGTGAACGCACAGTTACAGTAACATATTTCTTTTTGCTAAAACGCAGTAGTGTACGTTTTAGTTTTAATTGTATAAAAAACAAAACAAAAAAAAACACTAAGACCACGAGACATTAACGAATGAAAAATTGCAAGTAGGACATGTTCGTGGTCAGTCAATAGCCGCGTGTGGTGTCCAAGTTTGTAAATAAAGCCTTAATGGCAGCGTCTGAAATATTTGTATAGCAATTTATTTTTTACAACATGATTTCGGCCTCTGTGCTCGCGCTGGCCAGTGGAAAAGCGGCTAATGGGTGAAGATGGCATGAAGAAGACTACATTCGCGAGATGGAGGTATGCGCATTAGGCTACTCTACTTGTTCTGTGTTTTCTTTCTAAACAGTTAGGCTATTTTTAGGTGGTATTTTTTCATGTTTTAATCACGCAATCATGTTTTTGATGCGGTGGGGATGATGCGTTCACGTAACATGATGTAGGCCTAAGAGTGGCGGTGGCGCTGCCAATAAAGCCAATAAGATCCGACTGCGGCCACAAATGGGTGTTCTCGTGCTGGTGGGGGTTCCCGTTTTTGCAGACTGAAACGCCCCCTTCTTCGCCTCTTCTGCTGAACTGCAAACTGCCAACACCGTTAGTTTTTCTCAAACAGAAGTTTATTATAACATCATTCTCCAGTTATTATGTCCTAGTGATTCCGCGTGTATGTACACGCCGTCAAATGTCCGAGAAAAACAAAGAAAATCATCCTTTTCACATGCGCAAAAAATGTGCTTGGAAACATCACAGTTGAGCGGTGCTTACGCTGAATGGTACGAATTGTATTAATATTCTAAATTCGAATATATTTTCGAATAGTTAAAAAAAAAAACAGAATTTCGAAGGTGAAAATTAATATTCGAATGTGGAAAAACACGCCCGCGGTATCAGAGGCGCGGCTGTCTGTTTTGCGAGTGGACGCGCTGCCTGAGGGATCAGGGACAGGTCACAGGAGTCGCACTGGCACAGCACTGCTGAAAGTTTTTTTTATTTCTTATTCTTATTTATTGCATGAATAAGGTAGGTAAGGTTAGATACAGCAGTTCCATGCAGTGCATGCTTCCACTGGTTTGATTATAGCGCGTTTCATGTCAAGGAAAAGGAACATGTTCACCAGCACAGCTCGCTCGGAGCGTTCAATGTAGGTTCTAGCTACTGTAAAACTTCAATTAATGTTAATATTATTTGTTTAAATCACTGAATGAAGCCTGCTATATTTGGGACAAGGGTCGCGACCTTAAATTGCTTGCGCAAAACTCTTGATCATCACTCAACATTTGTTTATTGTTATTGTTCATTTAAACCGTTATGCACAGAGAGCGTGATTGTGAGGGCGAGAGAGAATGAGTGCCTGCGAGTGCGAGTAGTTGTCTCTCTTTGTAGTAATTTGACCTGTTATTGACGTAGCCTAATGCGCGTCATTGACAAAATGCACAACTAGATGTTCGAATAGTTCGAATGTGTGTTTTATTTAGAGGGAATATTCTAACGTTATTTTTAAGTAATTTTGACAGCCATAGGAAGGATCGACGAGTGTTTGTGTGTTGCTGCCGATTGAGCGAACGTGTGTGTGTGTGTGTGTGTGTTGCGGATGGAGCGAACGAGTGCGTGTTTTGTGTTGAGAAGGGTAATGCATAATCTGGTCCCAAGCCGGTTCGCAGGAAGAGAGGGCAACACGCATGTCAGGAGAAGCATTCAGTTTGTTACATTGTTTCATTATTTCATTTTCTAATAAAATTAATAATATATAATATTTTTTTAAATCACTGGCGACCCATTTTTTAATTCCCGCGACCCACCGAGGGTCGCGACCCAGGGTTTGAAAACCACTGAAAAGATGTGGTAGCATTGGATCTGGATGGTAAGGATAACTCTTGGAGTTGGAAGGGGTGTGTCGTGATTCTCCAGGTTCGTGGATCTGAGTGTCGCGATTTCGGTTTCATATCGCACATCGTTACAGCCTTAGAATGTTAAGTTCTAAAGTGACAGTTGCCTTGAAAAACAAACACTTGAGGGCAGTGAATTTTGTGAAAAGGTCAAATATAAATGAATGATAGGTGGATGATAAAATTATGAAAAGTTCAAAACTGCTATTGTGGCTTCAATCTGGCAAGAGAATTTTGGATCAGGAGGAGAATGTTACAAGTACAAGAACTGAAGAGGAGGAGAGTGAGCCAAGCACAGGTGTTAACAGTGGCAACTTTGATATCGCCGGTGAAGTCCCCAGAGCATCTGCTAGCAGCAGCAAACGCTACAAAATAGTGAGAAATTATGACTCAAACTATATCAAATTTGGAGCCCAGGCCGCAGTGTGTGGTATGTGGCAAAGTTCTTAGCAATGAATGCATGAAACCATCGCATCTTAAACGGCATCTTGTAACAAAACACACTGCGCTGAAGGACAAGCCAGTGGATTTTTTTTTGCGAAAACGTGATGAACTGAAGCAGTCGAAATCCACCATTGAATCTACACCCATAATCAAAGCACAGGAGGCTTCATATTGTGCCAGCCTCCGGATTGCCAAAGCTGGTAAGCCGCACACAATAGGGGAACAACTGTGTCTACCTTTAGCCAAAGAGATGACACGCATCATGTGTGGAGAGAAAGCTGCCAAAGAGTTAAACTTGGTGCCGCTTTCAAATGATACTGTGTCACGGAGAATAAAAGACATGGCTGATGATGTTAAAAAGACACTAATTGAGCGCATTAAAAGCAGTCAACATTTTGCCATCCAGCTTGACGAGACTACAGATGTCGCAGATTTGGCCAATTTATTGGTTTATGTCAGATATGAAAATGATGGTTCAGCTCAGGAGGACTTTATGTTCTGCCAGTCACTTGAGACCAGAACTACAGCAGAGCACATATTCCAGGCACTGGATGCGTTTATCCAAGAGAACAGACTGGACTGGAAAAAGTGTGTGGGAGTGTGTACAGATGGCGCGAGGGCTATGACAGGTCGTCACAGTGGAGTTGCAGCTCGCATCCGAGAGGTAGCACCTGAGATGCGCTGGACTCACTGCAGCATCCATCGTGAGGCCCTGGCAGTGAAGAAGATGCCTGATGACCTGAAGTCTGTGCTGGACTCTGCTGTGAAAACTGTGAACTTCATTAAGGCCAGACCGATGAATTCTCGCTTATTTAGAGTGCTCTGCGAGGAAATGGGCAGTGAACATGTCCAACTCTTGCTTCATACTGAAGTAAGGTGGCTTTCAAGAGGAAAGGTGCTTTCAAGGCTTTTCGAATTGCACAAAGAGGTCCAGATGTTCTTACAGGACACAACTTTTCCCATGACAGACATTTTTGAGGATACTCTGTGGCTCAGTCAGCAATAAGTTGAAGCTATTTGAAATCAAAGTCAAGACAGGTGATGTTTCAGCTTTCCCTGCTTTGGAGAGTTTTCTGTCTGACAATAGCCGCATTTCCACTGCCGGGCCAGGGCCGAGCCGTGCTGGTGCGTGCCAGGGCCAGTCGCGTTTCCACTGTCACTTCCGGGGCTTGAGCGGGGCTTCCTCGGGGCCAACGGCCAGGATTTCTGGCCCGTCGAATACCTTGGGCCAAAACGGGCCAGCTCGGGCTAGAGACGTGCTCAAGGTAAAAGGCGGAGTTTATCGGTGTTATGGAACGTTATGATCTGAAGCAAGATGCACATTTCACTGTTTTATATCGTGAAAAATAATCGCTGCTCGAAATGGAGAATCGCCTGTACTGGTCTGCCGAAGATTCCAAAGCTCTTCTGAGCATTTGGGCAGAAGAATGACGGCGTGTGAAGAAACGAGGACGTTATAAAATGCATCGATGCTGAACGTTCTAAGCTAAGCATTCAGCGAGCAACGTTTCAAGTTCAGGAAAAATAAAAAAGTCGCGGGCGCAGCCGCACAGTATATTGTACAAGGCGATTAAAACGCACAATGGACAAAGCGAAGCTCAGAGAAGGGACTTTCCATGGTTCGACTTGATGTACGGTGTGCTGGGTCACCGTCCACTCGCGAGACAATCGCGAGACAATCGGGACACTATTGCAGCCACGGCCGGTGAGTTAATATACATGCTATCTTCCTATTATAAATAAATTCACAATACCTGCTGAAATGGGTTGGGTTGTATTGTATGACGTTTGATCCAGAAAGGCGTGTTAGGGGTGGGGATTAGGGCAGCGCTGCAGGGCTAGTGGCCCGGCAGTGGAAACGCAAGCCCGGTGCTTGAGGCCCGAGGCCACTGGCTCGGCTCGGCTCGCTGTTAGCTCTGGCCCGGCAGTGGAAACGCAGCTAATGACCTGACACTTGAAGGAGAACATCACTGCACACCTCGTGTCGCTCAGACAACAGTTCCTTGATTATTTCCCAGTGATGCCTGAAGCTGAAACTAGCAGCTGGATGAGAAACCCTTTCAGCATCGACACCTCTCAAATGGCTTCAGAGGATTTCACTATTGGTGAGCAGGAGAGTTTAATAGAGTTGTCTTGTGACGAAACATTGAATGCAGCTTTCAGAAAGCAAACATTGTTGGACTTTTGGATAAAGCAGCACAGTGAATACCCTGTGCTTTCCGACAAGGCTGTGCGTTTTCTCCTTCCTTTTGTGACCACATATCTTTGTGAGAAAGGCTTTTCTTCACTTGTTGTAATAAAAACAAAGTAAAGAAGCAGGGTGGATGCTGAGCCAAGCCTGAGACTGAAGCTGACCTCCATTGACCCAGACATCTCAGGACTGTGTTCACAGAGGCCTGCACACCCATCACATTAAGCTCATGTTAGTAGCAACATGTACTTTTAAGTAAAATACATTTTCATTTAATCTTTAAGTACAGTTTTTATTTCACTTTTAGGTGCAATACATTTTAACTTAATCATTATTTAATTTGTATTGTATTAACCTCTATGTTAGCAACACAGTGCAGTGTTGATTTTAAAACTTGTTACAATGTTTAAAGTGGCTGACAATAATAAATGTTCTTATAAATAAAACTGCCTGGTTTTTTAGCCTGCCTGTGCATAACTGTAGCTGAATAGTTAGGCCTACTACTACTGTATTTTAATGTTGGTCGTTATGGTGGTACTTGGAGAACCAAATTTTTTCTGAGGTGGTACTTAGTGTAAAAAGTTTGAGAACCACTGACCTAAAGGATTAGGAACACCATACTAATACTGTGTTTGACCCCTTTTCACCTTCAGAACTGCCTTAATTCTACGTGGCATTGATTCAAGAAGGTGCTGAAAGCATTCTTTCGAAATGTTGGCCCATATTGATTGGATAGCATCTTGCAGTTGATGGAGATTTGTGGGATGCACATCCAGGGCACGAAGCTCCCGTTCCACCACATCCCAAAGATGGGTTGAGATCTGGTGACTGTGGGGGCCATTTTAGTACAGTGAACTCATTGTCATGTTCAAGAAACCAATTTGAAATGATTCGAGCTTTGTGACATGGTGCATTATCCTGCTGGAAGTAGCCATCAAAGGATGGGTACATGGTGGCCATAAAGGGATGGACATGGTCAGAAACAATGCTCAGGTAGGCCGTGGCATTTAAACGATGCCCAATTGGCACTAAGGGGCCTAAAGTGTGCCAAGAAAACATCCCCCACACCATTACACCACCACCACCAGCCTGCACAGTGGTAACAAGGCATGATGGATCCATGTTCTCATTCAGTTTATGCCAAATTCTGACTCTACCATCTGAATGTCTCAACAGAAATCGAGACTCATCAGACCAGGCAACATTTTTCCAGTCTTCAACTGTCCAATTTTGGCGAGCTCTTGCAAATTGTAGCCTCTTTTTCCTATTTGTAGTGGAGATAAGTGGTACCCGGTGGGGTCTTCTGCTGTTGTAGCCCATCCGCCTCAAGGTTGTGCGTGTTGTGGCTTCACAAATACTTTGCTGCATACCTTGGTTGTAATGAGTGGTTATTTCAATCAATGTTGCTCTTCTATCAGCTTGAATCCGTCGGCCCAGTCTCCTCTGACCTCTAGCATCAATAAGGCATTTTCGCCCACAGGACTGCCGCATACTGGATGTTTTTCCCTTTTCACACCATTCTTTGTAAACCCTAGAAATGGTTGTGCGTGAAAATCCCAGTAACTGAGCAGATTGTGAAATACTCAGACCGGCCCGTCTGGCACCAACAACCATGCCATGCTCAAAATTGCTTAAATCACCTTTCTTTCCCATTCTGACATTCAGTTTTGAGTTCAGGAGATTGTCTTGACCAGGACCACACCCCTAAATGCATTGAAGCAACTGCCATGTGATTGGTTGATTAGATAATTGCATTAATGAGAAATTGAACAGGTGTTCCTAATAATCCTTTAGGTGAGTGTATTTATAAAGATAGCGCCTATTTAAAATTTTTATCTGACTGTCTCGGAGTTGCGAGATCCATGCAATCCCCGGGCGCTCAGCGCTCATGTACCCCGCCTGGAACAGCCTTAACTCGGCTTGTGCTTCTGACGTTTGCCGCTGGCTCTGATGTCTCTAGTCATGTCTCTAGTCTAGTGGTTAAACATGAGATATAATTTGTCTTGTGTATTTCTAATGGGCGATCTTTGGTCTCATTAATCTATCATTTGTTCCCTGGCAAATCGTTTTGGCTGAGGGCAAAGTGAAGTTTTTTCTTTCGGCTTGTTTGACTTGAACCGGTGCTGCACAGAGCGATAGGTGAATGACATCAAAGTACCACGAGAGCGACGGCTCCGTATGCTTTTCAATCACTCTCGCAGTACTTTGATGTCATAAACCGATCGCTCTGTGCAGCGCCGGTTCAAGTTGAACCATTTTTTACAGTCTATGAGTTGAACAAGCCAGTAAAAGTGGAGTATGGAGTGCTGCAGGTCACGCGTAGAAATGGCAAGTGGGAGAGATAAGGAAGGCTAACCGGAGTTGGAGGATGCGCTAGCGTCGTATAAGTCCGGTGTGTGGGAACATTTTGGATTTCATGTTATGATATATTTAAATATATAGCTACAGTGGCACTTTAAGTTTAGATGAACACCAGTCATATGTTTGCAAATACTGCACTTTAAATTCAAGTGAAAAATGTATCCTCACTCTCAGGGTAAAGAAGCATTAATTATAGGCAATTATGTTTCACGTATTTTGACTTATTTAAAAGACAGAGTTTTAAGAGTTCCTCTCTTTTTCTTTTAAAAGATAACATTTTTGTAAGAGCTACACTTAAGTTGTAAGTTAATTTCAATCTTTGTGTGCTAAAAATGCACATAAGTTCCTGTAGAGATAGTGATACACATTCTCCTTTTGTCTTCTCTCTTGCTGTATCAAAATCTCACCTAGCTTTCCTCGGAGATTGTCCCAATAATGTGCTTAAAGTCAAGTCAAATTCAGTTTGTACATGATTGCATGATATAACGTTTTTTTTAAAGGGTACCTATTATGGATTTTTTAAAATTGCCCTTCATGTAGTGTGTAACATAGATCTAAGTGAATGAAAACATCCTGCAAAATTTTAAACATGAAAGTTCACTGTATACAAAGTTATTGTCTCTCAAAAGTAAGAGTCGACTCTGAGTCGCTGATATGAATCGTTCGACGAACGATGCTTTTCCTCTAAATTTATGACGTCACCTGTACAAGTTATTTGAATAAGATACGCCCACTTATTGCGTTCGGAGACGCCAGGGAAAACATCATGTCGACGAGACGCTGTGTTTTGAAGTGCGACGCAAAAGCAAACTTTTTTCATCTGCCCAGTGAGGAGCATTTGAAGACTAAGTGGCTACAGTTCATATATACAACTATACCACAGAAGTAGCCTATAGCCCCAACCTTGTTCTGTGTTCGCGTCATTTTGAAGATGATTGGGTAACACTTTATTTTACGACCCGCAAACAACTGCGTAAGTAAACCGAAATTACGGTGTACGTTTCTGTAATTATAGCGTACTTCCGTGTAGGTATGGGGGAACAATATGTTAAGTTTGGGGTAATAAAGGGGTAACAAGCAGATAGTATACAACCTGCAAATAATTTCGTAAGTAAACTGAAATTACGGTGTACGTTTCTGTAAATATAGTGTACCTCCGTGTGGGTATAAGGTAATAAAGGGGTAACAAGCTATGCAAGCAAATTATTTATAATGTAATTATTTTAACAGGTACCTAATATTCCAGGCAAAAATTGTACGTCTGTTGTATATAAAAGTTATCACCACATTTCTGGCAAAATATGTTCTTGTGCAATTTTACATTTAATTTTGGCATCTGTGGGTTGATTTAACATTACATAATCTAGTAAGAAAAGCCAATAAATTCATTTTTTATCATACTGTGCTTACATACAGCCATACACGTTTCATTTTCAACCCACAGATGTCAAAATTACCCTGAAAAATTGCACAAGAACATATTTTGCCAGAAATGATGATAACTTTTATCTACAACAGACGTACAATTTTTGCCTGGAATATATTAACATAATAGGTACCTGTTAGTTTTAAAATAATTACAATAATTTATAATTTTTAAATTATAAATAATTTGCTTGTATATCTGCTTGTTACCCCTTTATTAGCCTACCCAAAACTTAACATATTGTTCCCTTATACCTACACGGAGGTACACTATAATTACAGAAACATACACCGTAATTTCGATTTACTTACAAAGTTATTTACAGGTTGTATATCTGCTTGTTACCCCTTTATTACCCAAAACTTAACATTGTTCCCTTATACCTACACGGAGGTACACTATAATTACAGAAACATACACCGTAATTTCGATTTACTTACAAAGTTATTTACAGGTTGTATATCTGCTTGTTACCCCTTTATTACCCCAAACTTAACATATTGTTCCCTATACCTACACGGAAGTACGCTATAATTACAGGAACGTACACCGTAATTTCGGTGTACTTACGCAGTTGTTTGCGGGTCGTAAAATAAAGTGTTACCGATGATTGCTTCACAAACCTAAATGCTATAAAGTATGGATTTGCGAGCCGGCTGATACTGAAGGAAGGAGGTTCAGTACCGAGTTTATTTGTTTATTTGGATCAGCTTCCTTCTCCGAATATCAACCTGTAAGTAGGCTATTATTAATATTAATTTTTGCTTTTATGTTTTATGTATGCTCTATAATTATTTTGTGTGTTGTGTACGCACAGCCACAGCGCAGCTTCTAGGTCTTCAATGTCAATTGTATTGAAATATGTGAAGTGTTTGTCGTTGTTAATGGAGTTGTCACAGGGCTCTCAAGTGTCACGCATTGAGCGTGACAGTCACTCATTTCGGTATTTTGTCACGCTCTCCGGCCACACATTGTATTTCTCACGCTGAAAAAACTATTTGTAATATATTTAATATGCCGCAGCGCCCAAAACTCTGGCCGCGCCGCTCTCACTGTGAAACCGGCAGGAATCAAGCGCGTCTCCTCCAGTGTTGCCAGGTCCGTATGCCTGCACTGTTTCCGCGGGTTGTTTGTGTAGTGCACGCGGGTTGACGCGATTGTTTTATCCACTGGAACATGATTGTTATTGAGGAAACACCTGTGAACGCTATTTGAATATTTTTGGCCGTGATTGGGTTAGTTTTGATGAGCAATTGGGCCATAGCTGTCAACCCTCCCGTTTTTTTCCGGGTTTCTCACGTATTTTATCTCTTTTCCAGCTGTCTTTCCGTTTTAGTATTTTTCCGTAAAATATCCCGTACTTTTACGCTCTGATTGTGTGAGACGTACAAGCTCGGGCAGATTTGGCTTGAAGTCGTTCATCCTCGGATGCGGTGCCGCGTGCGCTGTTACAAAAAAAGCTGTGAACAGAGCCAAACGAAATGCGCACCCAACTCGTCATTTTTGCCGCGCTTTCTCTCTCTCTCTCTCTCTCTCTCTCTCTCTCTCTCTCTCCTCTCTCTCTCTCTCTCTTCTCTCTCTCTCTCTCTCTCTCTCTCTCTCTCTCTCTCTCTCTCCTCACTCACTCACTCACTCACTCACTCACTCACTCACTCACTCACTCACTCACACACACACACACACACACACACACACACACACACACACACACACACACACACACACACACACACACACACACACACACACACACACACACACACACACACACACACACACACACACAGTCTCTAGCCTATGTAGTTATAAACTCTTTAGACTTAATGATTAGTGCTTTTTTTTTAAAAGTTTGTGGGTAAGAATCGTGTAAAAAAAATCCCTTATTTTGGGGATGGATCCCGGGAAATCTCCCTTATTTTCAATGTTCAATGTTGACAGCTATGAATTGGGCTGGTTTTGTTGTGCAGACCTGGCAACCCTGGTCTCCTCTGGTGTTGTTCGTCTGGTGTATTTAGCCAATCAGAAAATAGCACTATTGTATCTGGGTAAGATTTAGCGCAACAACCAATGACACCCCGTCGGCTGGGTGTCTAACATATCACTACAGATTAGCTTCACGCAAGGCGGGGTTTGGAAAAATGACTCGCTAAACGATTCATATGGGAGTCGGTGAGCAAATCAGGTAAAAATAAATGCATATTATAAGACAACAAAAGTGTTTTTTGTCATTGCATGCTTGTAAAACTGTTGTTGGGGACTCCCAGAACAATATCAGGAACATTTTAAATGCCATAATAGGTACCCTTTAATATTGTATCCTAAATTGTGGATAATTAAGCTATATCATATGCTGAAGTACATTTCTGGAGTGTTAAAGATTAAAAGAAAAAATAACAACAAGAACCGCACAGAACCGAAAACCGTGACCCTAAAACCGTGATACAAACCGAACCGTGGGTTTTGTGAACCGTGCCACCCCTATTTTGAACAGTAGCTACTGTTTGTCTGGAACAACATTAGGGTAAAATCCTTTAGGATGTGTTGGTCAGATCTGCTCTTTCTCTTGTAACAGAGCAGTATGGAGTAGTGGGACCTGCAGATCCTGTATTTGCGTTCGCTGGTGAAGATGTGATTCTGCCCTGTTCAGTCAAACCCAACATCAGTGTTGTGAACATGAGAGTGGAGTGGTTTAGACTTGATCAGAGAGACTCAGTGCATCTCTATGATGATCATGAAGACAGAAACACAAAGCAGATTCAGTCCTACAGAGGGAGAACAAAACTGATCCATCAAGAACTACAGAGAGGAAACGCATCACTCAAACTCTCAACAGTCCGAGTCTCTGATGAAGGACGTTATAAGTGTTTAATTCAGTCTAAATCCTGGTATGATGACACCACTGTTGATGTCAGAGTTGAAGGTGAGGAAACCAGTGAGAACTACCATGCTTTTTTCACAGAACAAACTAACAAAAAAAAGCACAAATAACAACATAATGTTCTTCTTGTTGATCTGTAGCTGTGGGACGTCCTCCAGTGATCACTGTAGATGGGTTTGATCATTCAGGAGGGCTTCATCTACAGTGTGAATCTGACGGTTGGTATCCTGAACCTGATCTTGAGTGGCTGGACAGTGAAGGAGTCAGTTTGAGTTCAGAAACTACAGAGACACACAGAAACGCAGACCGATTCAGTCTAAAACAGGCCGTCATTGTTTATCACAGTAACGAGAGGATTCACTGCAGAGTCAAACTGAGACATCACATGCTGGAGTCACTGATTAACACCACAAGTGAGTACTGACACTTCTGTCACTGTACTTGTCAGTTATGTTTCACATTATATTTTTGATGCAGTAAAAATAATGAATGATTATCGGCTTATTATGTAAATCTAAAAGCAATAGCAACATTAGGTTTATAATAGAGTTTTGTATCAACATTATTGATACAAATGTGTATGTGCCATTCAGAACTGAACATTATGTAAACACCTGTAAAAATATGTTTGATTTACACAATGTGCTTATTTACTGATTTGTTTTGCAGATAATATGTTTATTTCTTGGAGGACGTCAGTCATCCTGATTTCAATTGTTGTTGTGCTCATTGTGATTGCTGGAATACTGATTGCTGTGTTTGCTCATAAAAAGAGAGGTACGGTTCTTGTTTTCTTGCTATTTTATGTTTTATGCAAATAAGGCAGACTGGAGATAATTTCGATTTATGAACATCTGCATAACTAAAACACACACAGACATCAACAATCAGCACATGAATCTCAACAATGGTGACAATCAAAAGTTTCATGTTGCAATGCATGCTGGGTGCCAGCATAGTACAAAACTCCCAGCATGCATTGCAGCATGAATAAATGATACTGCTGAATGGTCTTACCATTTTCTGTGTTTGCTTGTTTTTTTGATAATGTTTTTGTTGACTTTTTTGTAGCCCGTTTTGTGATGTTCAGAGTATTATTATTTTTTGATTGTCACCATTGTTGAGATTCATGGGCTGATTTTGATGTCAGTGATGTCTAAGTCTAAGTGATGTTATAACTTGTTTTTGTTCATGATGTGTTTTTAAAATAATTCATTATAACTGAATGCTGTTGGAACTCTTGCTGTAGTTTCACAGTGGTGGTAATGTAAAGTTTAAGTGTTTTAATAATGCAATACTTTTGATAAAGGATTGAACACTTGATGAGATCAAGGGATTCATCCAAAGTTCTTGTTTTCTTATTATTTTATATGTTTTATGTAAATAAGTATGGCAGTCTGGGCTGGGGATAGTTTTTCACATGTTTTACTCATTTCTATTTATGAACATCTGCATCACTTAGTGACAGAAATCAACAATGAATCAAGAAACCACAAGATGAATATGTCATTATCAATACATAACTATCAGCATTCACTGATCACATTTTCTCTCTTTTCTGCCATAAATGTTCCTTTTAAACACACAGTTAAATGAGTAGTTCACTTTAAAAAAAACTTTTGCTGATAATTTACTCACCCCCATGTCATCCAAGATGTCCACGTCTTTCTTACTTCAGTCGAAAAGAAATGAAGGTTTTTGATGAAAACATTCCAGGATTTTCTCCATATAATGGATTTCATTGGGAGCCAAACGGTTCAAGGTCCAAAAGACAGTTTCAGTGCAGCTTCAAAGGGCTTTAAACGACACCAGACGATGAATAAGGGTCTTATCTAGCGAAACCATCGCTCGTTTCAAAAATAAATAACAAAGTTTAAGTTTTATAAGCACAAATGCTCGCCTTGCTCTGTTCTGTGATGAGCGTTCGTGACTGTCCTGTTCGAACTCATTCATCAAAATTAACAAATCTTTTTTCGAGTCATGACTCGAAGGGTCCTAGATAAGACCCTTATTCATCGTCTGGTGTCGTTTAAAGCCCTTTGAAGCTGCACTGAAACTGTCTTTTGGACCTTGAACCGTTTGGCTACCAATGAAGTCCATTATATGGAGAAAATCCTGGAATGTTTTCATCAAAAATCTTCATTTCTTTTCGACTGAAGAAAGAAAGACGTGGACATCTTGGATGACATGGAGGTGAGTAAATTATCAGCAAAAGTTTTTTTTTAAAGTAAACTAATCCTTTAAAGCAGCCAGAGAAAAAAAATTATGTTAAAAAGTCAAGGGTCACAAGCTGAACTAAACATTTTTATCGGTAATTAAACAAATATTTAAACCTCTGCTTTTTCTCAATAAGAGCTTCTGACGTAAAACAGAAATAAAGTCAAACTGGTTAGTAATAAATGTAATGATGTGTAATGGCTGGAAGTCAGTTGTAGTTCTTGTGTTTCTGCGCGTCTCTTCTCTTTTTCTGTTCTTATTGTTTCTCTTTCCTTCAGTGATTCTGCTTGTTAACAGCACTTAATTATCTTAATTATCTCATTAACTCATTAATGTTCTGTTGGGATTGAAAGGGTTTCTGTTGTCTGAGTTTTGTGGGTCGTTGTGCTGAAGAGTACAGCCTGTGCAGCAGAAGATCATGAAACACTGATGTTATTCTGCATGTTGCTTTATTTAAAACCAGTAACTGTGTAGTTGCTGATGCAGTGAAAAGCTGTTTGCTAATTATGTTAGTTCATGCTGGTGTTAGCAGTTATCTGAAAGAGTTAAATGGATGTTTCTTGTTTTTGTTTGATTTGGTTCACTTTAATATAAAAAAGATGAGTTAACATGCTCACATAATTAGCACACTATAAATATTAGCTAAATGAATTTCTGCAAATGAAATGAGTTAAATCGTGTTTTAATTTAGTGCAACAGTGCTGACAATATTTACAGTGAAAGGTTTTACAGTAATGCTTATAATGTTTTATTTGAGGTCACCATTATGGTGATTATTGTTTGCTGCAGTTGAGCACTTGACCCTTGACTTTTTTTTTTAATGAATTATTTTTCACCATCTGCAATAGTGTTCAATTGAGAACACTTGAGCATTGACAAAGTACAGTAGATCGGCTGAAGTTGTCTGCTTTTATGACATTCAAATGCTTGTTTTATACAATTATTTAAATTACTGTTTAAATCACTGTTTCGAAGTAAATGCAGTAGTAGTGAGTGAGGTCAAGACACTCCTGAACTTATTTAGCTAAAGTTCAGCTGTGACAGAACGATAACTAATGCCTTTACATGGACACAAACCGAGAATTTCTGAAACAACATCTTGTGCAATAAATTTAAACTGGGCATTTAGACACACTTAGACATCAACAGTCTTAATACAAACAATGATGACAATCAACAAGATATTCAGATAATCCAAACATCACAAAACAAGCTACTGGAATTCATGTCACAAAGCTTGCTGAGATCAATGGATGAGTTTTGATTGGTGCACCCAGAATGCACTGCAGCATGAAGCTTTTTGTTGATTGTCACCATTGTTGAGATTCATACGCTGATTCTTGATGTGTGTGTGAATCTAAATGATACAGTAGTTCAAAACTTAAATCATCATGATAAATTAACTTTTATAGTTGTGGAAATAAATAAAGTCAATCTGGTTATTAATAAGTGAAGATGGTAATGCTGTTTGTGGTGTTGTTTAATCCTCCTTTTAAGAAGATTTAATTTGTAGTTTATTTGTTTCAATGGCTGACATCAGATCGCTTATTATTTGCTGTAGAAATTAATTTAAATGGGAATGAAAAAAGTTATCAACCGAAACATGAAGTAATTATTTATTTGGTCGAACTCAGAAAATAAGCCAAATTAGGTGAAATGAACATGAACTTTGGTATTGAAAATTTAAAAAGTTCACTTTCATAAAATTATTTCAGCTAAATTGATAAGTTAAAATAACTAAATTTGTCAAGTTTAAAATACTAAGTCAATACAACTTAACTGAGTCCATGGAAAAAAGATAAATCAAGAAGTTAGCTATGTGTTGTTGACAGTGTAATGTAGGCATGTAAGACAGATATTGGCTTCATCTTCATTGATGTGTGAAGTACTGAGGAAAATGTCTTTGTCCCAAACACTATGGAAGGAAATATATGTGTGTAAGCTATATATTTAATGCTGTTTTCTCTTGTCTTTATTCTAATTTTTCTTCAGCACACGATCAACTACAGAACGGTAAGAACAATACAACAGTGAATGTGTCTTATTTTATTTATTAAAGGATCATATGGTGGTTCTAAAAATAACATTTTGTGTATTTGATTTAATGCAATGTGTTTACGTGGTTTTAGTTTAAAAAAAGTAATTATACTGTGCATTATTGTTGCTCCTCTATGCCTTGCCTTTCTGAAACACGTCGATTTTTACAAAGCTCATCGATACAGATAAGTCAAGATTCATCTTAGTCTTTGCCATTTAATAAGACGCCAGGCACATTATGAATTAGGAGTAAAACTGTAAATAACAGCAAATAAACAATAATCAGAACAACAATACAATGACTAAAGAACATTCATGTAGATCTGAAACTCTTATTTGAAAATACCCCAAATTAAATCAGTGTCAGCAATTTACTTAAATGGAATTATCAGATAACAAAGAAAATAGCAACAAATACAGATATTGCTTCATATAGTGAAATTATCGTATCAAAGTAGAATGTAATCAACACATTGAATGCTACACCAAAGAAAGGCTAGGCTAATAGCTAAAGGCTATCACCAAAATTACATTAAATCAAAGCTTGGAATAAACTTATCACAAATATATGCAAATATGTATCATCCAAGCATTATGTAATGAAGAATTAACTCACAGATGATGCTTTTACAAACCCAAAACAAAGGATGGCATCTAAAGATTGAGGAGAAGCTGTGACTGCATGAAATCTGATCACTTATATTTCTAGAGAACTACCACAGCGCCAGAACTAAAACATCTATACAAAACAATACAAGTGGCAAGTAAACTTGGAGAAGAACACACTGTCAGTAGCAAATTCTTAAAATATGAAAACATACTTACAGACTGTGCGAGTCAGAAGCGCCAGAATGTCCATGTGAATATGGGATTGCGGCACTTTAAATAATCAGCCTTTTTCTGCACAGCCGGCCTTGTACTCTCCCAGTTCTGGAAACAGTCCTCCGAAAAATGCGCAGCACACAGTCGACATTTTTAGTTGTTCTGGAACAGTGTTGTAAATAAAGCTTAAGCACTGTTTTATAGTTGTGTCCTTTTTTGGAAGGCCAAACAAAGTAGTTTAGCTTTCACAACGAAAAACACAGAGTCTTCACGACACGTAATATAGGCATGTAACAGTAAGACCGATATTGGCTTCATCTTCATTGATGATGTGAAACTGAGGAAATTCTTTGTCCCAAACACTATTGTAGAAATTATATGTGTGTAAGCTATATATGTAATGCTGTTTTCTCTTGTCTTTATTCTAATTTTTCTTCAGCACACGATCAACTACAGAACGGTAAGAGCAGAAAACAACAGTGAATGTGTCTTACTTTATTTATTAAAGGGTGGTTCTAAAAATAACATTATTGTGTGTATTTGGTTTAATGCAATGTGTTCACGCGATTTTAGGTTTAAAAAAAAAGTCATTATTTTTCACATACTGAGTGCGTTATTGTTGCTCCTCTGAAAAACGACGATTTTTTACAAAGCTCATCGTTCTGAAAAGCGTGGTGTGCTCTGATTGGCCAGCGGTCCAGTGCATTGTGATTGGCCGAACAACCTTACGCATGTGACGGAAATGTCACGCCCCTTACCATATTTAGAAAATCAGCTCCCAAAGCAATAATGACCATAGATAATGACAGGTTATTTCTTATCAATTTTTGAGCCCGAATCTGATCCGGAAAATGCAGATGACAAACTGATCGATCAATATTGCCAGCGCGACTGGACCAGATCGTATCAGATTGGTAAGGTTTTATTTCATTGGGGACATAATTACTGATTATAATGACTTATACACTGTCTTTTATGCGTCGCGCTACGGGTGTGAGAACACTATGTGATGTCCTTACATAAGTGCACCACTAGATGGCACTCAAGCTTCTTGTGAAGTAAGAGAAGAAGAGTGAGAGAGAATACTGAGGAGATTCATAAATTTTGGGGCATCTCGCCCGGGGGGTGGGTAGGGTTAGGATTAGGGTTAGGTTTAGACCTAGGTTCGCTAGATGGCATCAGTAAGTGCTCCGTTTCCAAGTCCATTTTTGCCTTGTCCCGGTGAGCCCGCTATTCCACTTGTAACATGGCTGAGGATGTTTCAGAACTACATGCTCGTCATCAATGCTACTGGAGATTCCTGGCCAGAAGCCAGAAAACAGGCTTTACTTCTGCACTGCCTCGGAACTGAAGGTCAGAGACTATTTTATACATTGCCCAATACCGGTGACAATCTGGCAGGTGCTATTAAAGATTCGGAGGAGCATTTTATTCCAAAACTAAATGTGGTCGTGGAAAGACATGCCTTCAGGAAACGAGTGCAGAGGACAGATGAAACAGCACTGCGACACATTGCTGCATTGAGAGATTTGACGACTACTTGTGAATTTAATGACAATATTGATGATATGCTGCGTGACCACTGACCAGCTAGTAGAAAATATTGCTAACCCTCACATTCGTGAAAGATTATTAGTGGAATCTAAATTGACACTGGAGACTACAATTACAATTGCCACACAGGTAGAGGCCACTGATGCCCAGGCAAAATCTACGGCTACAAACAGTTCTGCTCCAGTTCAGCCACTCCTGCAACCAGACGACAGCGTCCTAAGGCCAAATTCAAAGCACGTACCTCATCAAAACCCTCTGCTTCTGCTTCGTCAGCTCGGACATGCTTCCGCTGTGACTCCACTCCTCCATCACAGCGCACTGCATTGGGCTGTGTAAAAAAATGTACAAACAAGGTTAAAGGAGTAGTTCACTTTTAAAAAAACTTTTGCTGATAATTTACTCACCCCCATGTTATCCAAGATGTCCATGTCTTTCTGTCTTCAGTCGAAAAGAAATGAAGGTTTTTGATGAAAACATTCCAGGATTTTCTCCATATAATGGACTTCATTGGGAGCCAAACGGTTCAAAGTCCAAATGAGAGTTTCAGTGCAGCTTCAAAGGGCTTTAAACGACACCAGACGATGAATAAGGGTCTTATCTAGCAAAAATAAATAACAAAGTTTAAGTTTTATTAGCACAAATGCTCGCCTTGCTCTGTTCTGTGATGAGCGTTCGTGACTGTCCTGTTCGAACTCGTTCATCAAAATTAAGAAATCTTTTTTCGAGTCATGACTCGAAGGGTCCTAGATAAGACCCTTATTCATCGTCTGGAGTCGTTTAAAGCCCTTTGAAGCTGCACTGAAACTGTCTTTTGGACCTTGAACCGTTTGGCTACCAATGAAGTCCATTATATGGAGAAAATCCTGGAATGTTTTCATCAAAATCTTCATTTCTTTTCGACTGAAGAAAGAAAGACGTGGACATCTTGGATGACATGGGGGTGAGTAAATTATCAGCAAAAGTTTTTTTAAAAGTGAACTACTCCTTTAACATTTCTGACTCTGTACCTCCTGTCTGACACAAATTGCGTCGCTTACCTTTCTCTCTCAGAGATGCTCTTTCCGCAGAACTGGAACGACTCTTGCATGCAGGTGTAATTGAAAGAATTGACTCCTCTCCATTGGTTTCTCCGATTGCTGTGGTCCAAAAGAAAAGGGGGGGGGGGGGGGGGGGGGGGGATCCGCATGTGTGTGGATCTGCGAGGGCCCAACAAGGCAGTTATAGTAGACAGCTACCCATTGCCACACATGGAAGAGATGATGACATGCAAGCTGCAACTGTATTTTCAACTATATAGACTTGGAAAGTGTATCATCATGTACCTCTTCATGATGACAGCCAGGACCTAACTGCATTCATTACACACGAGGGCCTCTTCAGTTTCCCAGGGTAGCTTATGGCCTGGCATCTGCTCCATCTGCGTTCCAAAATATGATGGTTGTCACTGTAAAAAGACTCCTGAACGTTGCAAACGATCTAGACGACATCATCGTGTGGGGACGCTCGCTGCAGGAGCATGATCAAGCGCTAGAGAATGTGCTGCAACGTCTCAAAGATGCTGGGTTGGTGCTAAATTAGTCTAAATGTCAATTCAGAAAGCAGAGCTTGAAGTTTTTAGGACACATGTTGACATCACGGGGTATTCAACTGGATCAGGAACATCTCTCTGCAATAATAGATGCACCTGCGCCATCAGATGCTGTTCAGTTACGTTCTCTGCTGGGTCTCCTCTCATGGTACAACAGATTTAGAAGATTAAAGTCAGAAGATTTTTATAACACAAGATGAATTTGTTTATAGCTTCATTAAAATATGAATTACTTTTGAATTATTTTGCAAAAATAATGAATGAATACGCTGATGAATGAATAACAATTATGAATAATAATTATATTTTATTATAATTATTAAAATGTATCTGATTTTTGATCTAAAGATGAATTCTGTTTTGAACCCTTTATAAGGGTTATAGTTTTTGGTATAATGCACTGCATAAATGCAATCAAATGATCCAAATACTAAATGTTTTTCCTCCTATTTTTGCATAAGAATTTTGTATTGCACTTAACTGGATCACAGTGTCACAGAGACAAGGGGACGGGGCTAATTTCACTCAGGCAACCAATCAGTCTCTTAGGATCATTGTTAAGGAATCAAGCCCTAGCAACCATTCAGAGCGCCCTAGCAACCATTCAAAGCGCCCTAGCAACAAGTTCCATAGACTTCCATTCAAAGAGATCAAATGGGATTTCTTTGGATAGAAGTGTCATAGAAACATGAGGGTGGAACAGCCAATCACAAATCACCTTCAACACGTCAAGCACCCTAGCAACCCAAACCCAAAGCGGGATATCTTCAAATCTGAATGTCATAAAGAGATTGCACTTGGTTTATATCATTAATTCTGACACTCAGGCTTTGGCGTTTCATCATCACTGGCAACTGCCAAGCCACTCCCTAGCAACCAAACAGTATCCTAGCAACCGTTTAGCACAGGGGTGTCCAGTCCTGCAAAATATAACCTTTAAATCTTGTCTATAATTGCACACATAAACATGTGAAAGATCTGCTGATGTTTTATTGTCATGTGTCTCTACAGAACTGAGGATACAGAGGATACAGCAGTATGCAGGTACAGTGTGTGTCTGCACTACACTAGATTACATTCAGATACTCACAGCTTCATCACTGACATACAGTATGATTAAACACTGATTACATATTACAAACATCAGCACTAAAAGTGTATTAAGTTGTGATTCATATTCTCTGTTTTCTCAGTGGATGTGACTCTGGATCCTGATACAGCTCATCCTGCTCTCATCCTGTCTGATGATGGAAAACAAGTGAGATATGGAGACATTAGACAGAAACTCCCAGACAAACCAGAGAGATTTGATCCATGTGCCTGTGTCCTGGGAAAGGAGGGATTCTCCTCAGGGAGATTTTATTTTGAGGTGCAGGTGAAGGGAAAGACTAAATGGGATTTAGGAGTGGGCAGAGAATCCATTAACAGGAAGGGAGATATCCCACTGGCTCCCAGTAATGGATACTGGACTGTGGCTCTGAGAAATGAGAATGAATATAAAGCCTGTGCTGATCCTCCTGTCTCTCTGTGTGTGAGAGTGAAGCCGCAGCGGGTCGGTGTGTTTTTGGATTATGAGGAGGGTCTGGTCTCCTTTTATGATGTGGAGTCCAGCTCTCATATCTACTCTTTCATTGATCAGTCTTTCACTGGGAAACTCTATCCATTTTTTAGCCCGTGCTTTAATGATGGAGGTAAAAACTCAACTCCACTGATCATCACACCTCACAAACACAATCAATGAAATTACAGCCCTAATATGAAATATACAATGAACATTATTTATAGAATTAAAAAACTAAACATGTTTTGCTATTTTTTCATCATTTGTTTTTCTTTTTTAAAATCTATAATTTCTAGCTATAATTGCAAATTATAATGCTTGTTTAACAATTTTATTTTCAACTTTTCATAATTATTCATGCCATTGTTTTCTCCCATCTCAACCTGACAAAGTGAAAGTGCCTGTAATTTTTTTTTTACATAAAAATAAACCAAACTATGATAACATGATAAATTATATCAAAGCTGTTTCTACCATTTCAATTACAAAATGATCTGTGATAATACTGTGTAAATCAGATGGTAATACCTCAATATATGTATAAATGTATGATTACCATATTCATAAACATTATGGATCTTCAAAGTATACCTAAAAAAACACTATGATATTATGATCATGGTAATAAAAATTAAATTGAAAGAAAAAGAAGAAAACATTGTCTATGACCAAGGTACCATGTCAAATTTACCCCATGGTAAAACTGTTTAACCAAGAATAGAATAGAATAGAATAGAATAGAATAGAATAGAATAGAATAGAATAGAATAGAATAGAATAGAATAGAATAGAATAGACAAATTTCAATACATCAGATTAATTTAAATGCTAAGTTTGTATTGATACAGTTAAATACATCTATAAATAAAATATAGGACTATTAAATATCTGATGGTGCTGATATGAAACCTTATAAAAGAGTATCTTATAAAATTAAACCTTATAAAAAATATTTCCTCCTTTCAGGACATAGAGATTATTCTATTAAAGATGCCTATTTATATTGCAGTTTATGTTTAATGTATTTTGATCTGTATGAGAATTGAGCACATCTGCTTTTTACAGATAATGATAAAATAAGGTCATTATTTTGAAGAAAAAAAATGATAGAAAGCTTGTCACATATTCTGGTCTTTTCATGTTGTTCTGTGAGAGAAAGCGTCGATAACTTCCTCTCTTTAAAGTAAACCAGTCACAGTAAAGAAACTCATACAGGTTTGGGGCGAGTAAATGATGACAGAATTTAGATTTTTGTGTGAAATATCACTTTAAGATAACCCAGGCCCCTGTGCTACAGCATTACTGTAGATAATGTTCACTAGGTGGCGCTATATAGTTTAAAATAACAAAATACAGATAATATAACGAGGTTCATACAGTCATGGGAAAACCTGGAAATATGTTATTTTAATTATTTAATTTGTTTAGTGATTTGTTTTTGGTTTACTTGGTTAAAATTAGTTCTTTTTGAGTGCTGTCTGGTAAATAATTTTCAATGATGCATCTTTAGTCCTAATTATGATTAATAATGATGCCTGCACCACTCAATAATGGATCCACATGTTAATTCTCTGTTTGTGTTTGAGTGTGTGTTGCAGTGTTTAACACATGATGGATCGATTGAGTGATTGTTTAGTGCTGATGGTTTTAACAGAGACGTCCATGTTTCGTCCACTGAGGTTTAGGACACAAGATGAAACCAAAGACCCCAGAGGACGACTTTAATGGGACCCGGAGTCTCTCCTGGGACAAAGCCACAATTTTCATATTTCCATAAACAGAGTCAACTGCATCTAACGGAAGAGTCATGAGAACTTCTAAAACCAATGGCTGCAGATTATGTTTAAAAAGGGGTTTGGAAAGATTATTTCTGCTTTGTGATGTTTTTAATCCTCATATTTTTGTTTCTGGACCTTTTTATATAAAGTAGGTCTATTTGTTCCTAAAATATTTTGGCTGTATTTATCAGCATTATTATTAGCAAGTTGCATTATCAGCATTAAACCTCGATATCACAGACCTTACCTTTTAAAGAACTCAGTGTCTCCATCAGTCCATCTTTTGCACTGGATGTGTGTGTAAAGTCTGATCAGTGATTGTGTCGTTCTTCAAGTATTGTCCTGTTGGATTCAGCAAATCCTCACTGAAGTTCCTGAACTTCCTGATCTTTGTGCTTCAACATCCAGCAGTGAGAAACCTGCAGTAATTCTGCCTTAATCTTTACCAATTACACGTTCCATAGTCATCTTTTAGTTTTACATGCCTTTATTTGGGTAAAAAAAGTCAGAAATGTGGCATCTGGTAAAGGGGCAAAAAATAAATGTTTCACACAAGATTTAAAATCGAGTGTAACTAGAAGCAGTTAAAATGACCTTCACATGGAATATAACCTAAACTTTAATCTGTATATCATAAATGTATAAATGATGTCAAACGTTTCATAAATGTGTTTCTGTTACACAACGGTCTGTTCTCTTACGAGAGGTTCTCTCATATTGCATAAGCTAGCTTACGCTACGGGAAAGATTCCATCTTTCTGAGAAATTGAAGCCAAAAATTATCCTATAATTTTGTATCCATTGTCAACGCAGTTCAGCTGCAGCAGACCATGAGAGGGCTAGCTAGCCGCTCATTGGTTCGCTCACGGAGAACTGCTTAAGCCTATGACGGGGCGCGGATGAACCCGCGACCAATGAGAGTCTGACTCGCTCTCACCACGTCACCGCCCCCGAAGCGGGCGTGGACGAGGCTATAAATACCCCGAAATAGGCTGAATAATCTGATTTTTCATCCTTCAGCGACGCACCTGCATCTGCTGATCCTGAGAGAGAAGCCGCCGTCGTCGAAAAGGCACCTTCTAGCGAGCGTTTGGGAGACTGAGGAAGCCGGCCGTCTTCGCCACCTTCAGCCGTCCTGTGAGCTAGCGCCATCCGACGGAGTGTATCCTTTACTCAGTGTTTTAAATCCTATTGTATCTAAAAGAGCGAGCGTCTTTTTAAAGATGTCTCGGAATTCCTGCGGCTCATGCCGCGCTCCTCTCGAGGCTGGTGACCGCCACGTCATCTGCGCTGTCTGCCTCGGACCGGAGCACGCTGAAGTCGCCCTCGCTGACGGCGGCTGCGACTTCTGCGATACAATGCCTATGTTGACCCTGCGGGCTCGACTGTTGGCCGCTAAAAGCGCTCCCAAGCCTCCTCTGTCTGCGCCGCGGAAGAAGAAACGCCGCGCTCAGAGGCCGCCGGAGCCCCAGCAAGAAGCGTTCATTCTGCCGGAGCCTGTAGCCTCCCGCTCTCCTTCTCCGCCGCCTCCGGACGAACAGTTGCCGCCGAGTGGCCGCTCTGTTGCCTCCGATGACGCCGCGGACATCAAGGACTCATGTTCGCTTCTCGCTTCCGACAGTGAGGAATGGTCCGGTTCTCAGGTCTCTTCGAACCGTGAATCTTCCAGGACTCGCGCTGGCATTGAAGAGGAACTAATGCGCCTCCTCACACAGGCCGTCGAGCGCCTCGGTCTCGAGTGGTCTCCTCCCCCCGAGCAGACCATCAACCGAATGGACGGCAGCTATTTCCGCCAGCGCTCGACTCCCGCTGCCAAACGGGCTGTGCCCTTCCTGCCCGAGCTGCACGCTGAGCTCTCAAAGTCTTGGAATGCCCCGCTCTCTGCCAGGTCTAGCTCTGATTCTTCCACCCCGCTCCGCGTTGTGGACGGAGCCGCAGAGAAGGGCTATCTCACCATCCCGCCGGTTGAACACTTGGTCGCCGCACACTTATGCCCGCCCTCTGCTAGATGGCGCTCATCACCTGTGCTTCCCTCAAAAGCCTGCAGAGCGACTTCGAGTTTTCACGGCCGCGCATATTCAGCCGCCGGCCAGGCGGCGTCTGCACTCCACTCAATGTCCGTGCTGCAAATCCTGCAAGGCGATTTGCTGCGTGAGTGGGATGAGAGCGGTAAAAACCCCCCCTCTGTCGCGGATTTGAGGAGCGCCACGGACCTTGCCCTTCGCGCTACAAAGTCTGCTGCTCTTGCCTTGGGGAAATGCATGGCCGCCATCTGCGTGTCTGAGAGACACCTATGGCTCACTCTCGCCGACATGGGAGATTCCGAGCGCGCCGCCTTTCTCAACGCCCCGCTCTCCCCAGCCGGCCTCTTCGGATCTGCTGTCACGGGTATCGTCGACCGCTTCTCCGAAGTACAGAAAGCTTCACAGGCCATGGACCTCTTCCTGCCTCGTCGCGCTAGCTCCTCTGCAGGCCGCCCACGTGATCAGCCTCCTGCACGAGCCCCACCCCAGCGCACAGCTCAGCACAGCCAGACTGCTCAGCGACGCCAGGGCGGCCGCCCGCGTTCCCGCTCTGACAGCCGCCACAGGCCGCCGCCTCCTCGGGGGCCTCGGCCTAGAATCACGCTGAAACCCGAGCAACCAAAGTCTGCCTAGCACAGCTGAGAAGAAAAAGACGGCGCTCTCCCGCTGCGGCCGGACCGCCGTCAAAGATTCGCCCTCTGTTAGTCCCCGCCCAGGCGGCTACTGCAGCAGTGTTTTCTGCCATAACCAAGCCGGTCTTTCTTCCCGCTTGCATGAGCACAAACGCCGTTTTCACGGCGACCCAGAGAAATCTCAAAAAGAGCATAAAAGCCTCTTGTGTACGAAATGTGCCCGCAACACTGTGTTCACTCATACACAAAAGCACTTCAGTTCCCCTGTCTCACACAGAGTCCACTCTCATAAAACGGGCCAAGCCCGCTCGAGTCCCAGAGTGCATAAGCGCGCCCACAAGCCCGTGTGCGCGTCCCACCTCTGTTCACTCTGTTACAGGGCCCTTAAGCTCCTCTCCAAGTGTAAGTCCCGCTGTTATAAGCACTATCAGCGCGCTCACGCAGCCCGCGAAGTGCGGCAATGGGGACCATGTAGCCATTCACCCCCTAGCGTCACGCTTCAAAGTGTGGGAAGCTATTCCGGGAATCTCCCAGTGGGTGTTAAACACAATAAAGCTAGGCTATCGCTTACAGTTTCGTCGCCGCCCTCCTCGCTTCCGGGCGCGGCTAGAAACTACGGTGAACCCAGAAGCAGTGTCACTGCTCCGTTCAGAGATAGCAAGTCTGTTGTGCAAGAAGGCTATAGAGAGGGTGCCTCTGGCTATGAGCGAGTCGGGGTTCTACGGCCGTTATTTTCTTGTTCCCAAGAAAGACGGCGGTCTCAGACCAATATTAGACCTCAGATATTTGAACAAAGCTCTCATAAAGAGACCGTTCAAAATGCTCACTATCAGAAAACTCCTCGCGCATGTGCGCCAGGGGGACTGGCTCATATCACTAGATCTGAAGGATGCATACTTCCAGATCCAGATAAATCCCCTTCACAGGCCATTCTTACGTTTCGCCTTCGAAGGCCAGGTTTATCAATACACCGTCCTACCGTTCGGCCTATCCTTGGCACCCCGTACGTTCACGAAGTGCATGGATACGGCGCTCGCCCCCCTGCGGAGTCAGGGGCTGCGAATACTGAACTATTTGGACGACTGGCTGATTCTGGCACAGTCTCAGAAAGAGTTACTGTCTCATCGTACAGTTCTCCTCGACCATCTGAAAGCTTTGGGCCTCTCTGTCAACTGGACAAAGAGCGTACTACAACCCAGTCAGACTATCTCCTTCTTGGGTATAGAGCTAGACTCGGTCACGATGACGGCGCGTCTGTCGACACAGCGCGCGCACCGTGTGCAGCGCCTCGCCGCATCCTTTCGGATGAACAGACTCACGCCTTTGAAAACTTTTCAGAGAGCGTTGGGTTGTATGGCCTCAGCCTCCGCGGTACTCCAGCTGGGGTTACTGCGCATGCGCCCGCTTCAGCTCTGGTTGAAGAGCCGTGTGTCTCACCGAGCGTGGACCTCTGGTCTGCGAGGGCTCACCGGCCTTCGGCCCCTGGTCAGCTCAAGAGAGCCTCCTACACATAAACTGTTTGGAGATGTTGGCGGTCGAGAACGCGCTCAGGCGGTTTCTCCCGCGCATTCAGGGCCATCACGTGCTGATCCGTTCGGACAATATGGCAGTGGTCTCCTATCTGAACCGTCAGGGCGGAGTAAGATCCAGGAATCTTTTCCGGCTGACAGAGCGCATTCTAGTTTGGTCTCAGTGTCACCTGCTTTCGCTCAGAGCGACGGACGTGCCGGGACAGCTGAACGACGGTCCAGACAGCCTGTCCAGGAACCCCATTCCCCCCGGGGAATGGTCCCTGCATCCTCGTACAGTCCAGAAACTGTGGCGTCTATTCGGCAGAGCAGAGGTGGACCTCTTCGCCTCGGCGGAGAACACCCACTGCCCAACATTTTTTCTCAAAGAGCGAGGACGCGCTAGCCCAAACCTGGCCCAGCCGCCCGCTTTATGCCTTCCCTCCGGTCTCTCTGCTACCACAGGTGCTTCAGAGAATCAGAGAAGCGCAGCACTCGGTGCTCCTCATAGCCCCGCACTGGGAGGGTCAGACTTGGTTTCCGGAGCTCACGCAGCTGTCACAGACAGCGCCGTGGCCCATTCCAGTCAGAGCAGATCTCCTCTCCCAAGCTCGCGGCTCGATCTGGCATCCCCACCCAGAGCGCTGGGCGCTTCACGCGTGGGTGATCAACAACTACCCGTTGCTTTGCCAGAGGGAGTGTTAAACACGATCATACAGGCTAGAGCGGCTTCTACCAGAAGGCTCTATGCGTCAAAATGGTCTGTGTTCTCAAAGTGGTGCACCGAAAAGGGTCTGGACCCACGGTTATGCGAGGTTCCCTCCTTGCTAAATTTTCTCCAAGAGATGCTGGACAGGGGCAGATCCCCGTCCACTCTTAAGGTATATGTGGCAGCCGTCGCGGCGTTTGTTGAACCCCGACGCGGTCAGTCACTGGGCAAAGACGGGCTGGTAGTCCGCTTCCTCAGGGGAGCTAGAAGGATGAACCCCCCTCGCCCCCCTTCGGTGCCGATTTGGGACCTTTCCATAGTTCTTGATGCTATGAAAGCTCCCCCATTTGAACCGTTAAACACCGTGGACCTAAAGTACCTGTCGCTAAAAACCGTTTTTCTACTCGCGCTCGCGTCAGTAAAACGGGTGGGAGACCTGCACGCGCTGTCTACCAGCGCGTCCTGTCTTGAGTTTGGACCTAATGACTCCTTAGTCGTTCTCAAACCTAGGCATGGCTATGTTCCCAAGGCGATTGGCACCCCGTTCAGGGCACAAGTTATATCCCTGTCGGCTTTGCCTGCTTCCGATAGCGAATCAGATTCTAATCTCCTATGCCCGGTCAGGGCTCTGAGATTATATGTTACTCGCACTGCTCCGGTCAGACGATCCGAGCAGCTTTTTGTTTCGTTCGGCGGGCGCACCAAGGGGTTGGCCGCCTCGAAACAGTCCCTATCCAGATGGATTGTTGATGCCATTGCAGCAGCATACGCATCAAAAGACCTGCCATGCCCTCTGGGCATCAGGGCTCATTCCACTAGAGGCATGGCCTCATCGTGGGCTTGGTCCAGCGGGATTTCCATTCACGACATTTGCGTGGCAGCGGGATGGGCTTCCCCCTCCACCTTCGTCAGATTTTACAATCTGGAAGTACCCGCTTTGCAGGCGAAACTACTAGCAGTCTAGTATGTTTCAGCTCTTCTGGTTGAGCTGCACTATAGGAGGTTAATTCACACAGACCGAGTTCGCTCTGTGCCTCTCTTTATGTGCTTATGTACTACACAATCACCGGCCCGCTCCGCTGGCCGTTTGTCACAGTTACATATATTCATTCCCACTTACGGAGTTCCCCGGGATGCCCCGCGGGACTAATAGTGGATGCTTAGCACGCACGGCGTTGACCAGGTGTTCCCGTAGCGTAAGCTAGCTTACGCAATACGAGAGAACCTCTCGTAAGAGAACGAATCGGTTACCTAACGTAACCTCGGTTCTCTCTAGATGAGGGAACGAGTATTGCGTTCCTGGCCGTGCTTGTGCTACTGGCGATTTTCGCTTCAGTTATGTAAAACCAGATTATTCAGCCTATTTCGGGGTATTTATAGCCTCGTCCACGCCCGCTTCGGGGGCGGTGACGTGGTGAGAGCGAGTCAGACTCTCATTGGACGCGGGTTCATCCGCGCCCCGTCATAGGCTTAAGCAGTTCTCCGTGAGCGAACCAATGAGCGGCTAGCTAGCCCTCTCATGGTCTGCTGCAGCTGAACTGCGTTGACAATGGATACAAAATTATAGGATAATTTTTGGCTTCAATTTCTCAGAAAGATGGAATCTTTCCCGTAGCGTAAGCTAGCTTACGCAATACTCGTTCCCTCATCTAGAGAGAACCGAGGTTACGTTAGGTAACCGATTCGTTTTTCAACACATCTACAGAAGCAGTTTTACATTATTTGGCATTGCAGGTTTTGCAGAGAATCTTTGTCCTGTCGGGGAAGAATCCAGCGCCGACCAGAGACACCGAACACTCAGAACACTTAAAACACGACTGATGCCACTGACGATCCTCAAACGACACGTACTTCCCTTCTCCAAAACCTGACAACAAGATTGAGAGGAGTTTCATTTTGAGCAGCCGTTTCTAAAATCTCTAAAACAACATTATCATCATTTCAAATGAACATCATTTCAATTGTTTTTTAAACTTTGATAAGGACACAGTCTAAGAAAAGTCTGTAAATATTGCACAATGTGTTAATGAAGGAATTTTCCGTATTGATGTTTCACAAGTGTTTTACCCGTATTTTTAATTATGCATTGTGTTGTGATTTATTGTTAATTGAAAAGTCTGTAAACTTAACAGATAATGTCCTAAAATTTACAGACTTGTTCTGCTAAACATGATTTACCCAATGTTGTTCCAAACTTATATTGCTTGCATATTTCTGTGTAACAAAAGAAATTATTATAGACATAATGAAAGTGAATGGGGACTGGGGCAGTTGAGCTCCTTAAATGACAGAAAAAGCAACATAAATGGTTTATACAACTTGCATGTTATATGTTTAAGTTATCTGAAATCACAGTAACCTAGACAACGAGCTAATTCTCCTCAAAACGAGCTTTATAATATAAATGTATCTCTAAACAGCCGATTGAGAGACAAGTCCAAATAAGGGACCGTCTGCAAAGTGCAAATCCCCTAACCCTTCTGCACATTTTATATTATTAAACATATTCTATAGCTTCACTATGACACACTGTAGCTACTATCGCCAAATTTAGTTCACACATCACTGCTATCCTGCTGGTTATACTACAATACTTAGTTTGATTAAAAAAAAAATCATATAATTCTTATGATTTTTTATTATGAAATAAAATCAATAACTTCACTTTTATACGCCATTGAAATTCAGTAAGCAAATATAATGCATAAGCTATGATTGCAACTATTATGTTAGCTGCGCACAGTAGCAATATAATTTGTGTAAATACTAGGCCTACTTGTTTTTTTATGTGCAATTACTTCCCATACTAGTTTTCCTGTAGCTCAAACAGTAGAGCGCTTGCAATGCCAAGGTCACATGACCTTTGATTCCCAGGGAAAAGCAAGAACTCATAAGAATGTAAATGTGTACCTTTGGATATTAGTGTCTTCCAAATGCATAATAACTGTAAATGTAACTGTTGTATAACCAATATTAGAGCAGTGATGTGTGAACTAAATTTAGTGTGTTACAGTGAAGTTTTGAATTTTTTCATAATAAAAAATGTGTAAAAGCAGTGTAGTATGACCAGTGGGCCACCATTGATGTGTAAGCTGAATTTGGTGGCACTACAGTTTGCAACATTAAAGTTAATGACTATTTTTGTATTTTTGAATATGAGTTGATGCTGTAGTCGTTTTTTGGGCAATATTGCACTTTGCAGATGGACCTCTAGCACTTGACTTGTCTCTCAGCCGCATGCACATAAAGATCAATTTAGCCTATATTATAAAGCTCGTTTTGAGGAGAATTGGGTTGTAGCTCGTTGTCTAGGTTACTCAGTAACCGTTACTGTGATTGTAAATAGGTGTCATTTGTGTTTTAACAACGTTTAGCTCAAGAATATTGATCCAGGAAGTTCGAATAGCCTATTTGAATATATTGCCTGCTTCACTGAACTCCTTGACCGCATTTCTTTATATTCGAGTCCAAGTTCAAACACTATGAAACGCTCCATTAACGTACGGAGCTCTGAAGCACTGCCAGCGGGACATTAAACAGGAAGTGTCTGTCCGAGCTCACAACAGGTTTTGCGTGCGAACGCAAATAACTTTGCGAGGGAACGCAAAACTTTTGCGTGGGAACGCAAATAACTTTGCGAGGGAACGCAAAACTTTTGCGTGGGAACGCAAATAACTTTGCGAGGGAACGCAAAACTTTTGCGAGGGAACGCAAAGTTTCTCGGGGGAACGCAAAAGTTTTGCGAGGGAACGCAAAAGATTAAAAAAAAAAAATTCTCCCATCCTAATTTTTTTTCCACCACCACGTCCCTTTAGGGGCTCCGTAGTACGAAACTGCCTCTCTATGTATTTGTATAGGGAGCTATAGTATAGCATACAGGCGGTTACACGACATCACACACATTTATCATTTTTAACGCCACTGGATGGCGCTTTTCTCATTTCAAAATTTTAATTTTAAAGGCCTGAACTCTATTTTAATGTGAAATGTTGCATTTATTGAAAAAATAAAAAATAAAAATTCTAATGGAAACAATAGCTCATACATTTTTTTAGAATTATTGCATAGTTACATAGAAACCTTTAAAAATTCTAAAAAATAATCAAAAATTATTATTGAACAAAAATATATAACATTGGTTTTCCTGGGGGAAAAAAAGTTACATTTTAAGGCTTCGGTCACTTTTGACCGGGAAGAAGCCAAGTGTGACCCCTAACGAAGAGGACCAGAGATTATTTTTTTATAGTGTTGTCTTTGCTGAAACCACAACACTATATCTAAAACAAAAATTTCACAAAACATTCCCAAAGATCTTCTAAAAAGGAGGAATATTTAGAGCTCAAACACAATAGGAGTTCAGGGATTCTCTAAATATCAGCAGAGAGACATTGATCAGATAAAACATGATCTTGTACACAATTCTTTAAATATATTCTTAAATCTTGTCTATAATTGCACATAAACATGTGAAAGATCTGCTGATGTTTTATTGTCATGTGTCTCTACAGAACTGAAGAGGATACAGCAGTATGCAGGTACAGTGTGTGTCTGCACTACACTAGATTACATTCAGATACTCACAGCTTCTTCACTGACATACAGTATGATTAACAACTGATTACATATTACAAACATCAGCACTAAAAGTCCGTATTAAGTTGTGATTTAATATTCTCTGTTTTCTCAGTGGATGTGACTCTGGATCCTGATACAGCTCATCCTAAACTCATCGTGTCTGATGATGGAAAACAAGTGAGAGATGGAGACATTATACATGAACTCCCAGACAAACCAGAGAGATTTGATATATGTCCCTGTGTCCTGGGAAAGGAGGGATTCTCCTCAGGGAGATTTTATTTTGAGGTGCAGGTGAAGGGAAAGACTGAATGGGATTTAGGAGTGGCCAGAGAATCCATTAACAGGAAGGGAGTGATCCCACTGACTCCCAGTAATGGATGCTGGACTGTGGTTCTGAGGAATGAGAATGATTATAAAGCCTGTGATGATCCCTCTGTCTCTCTGTGTGTGAGAGTGAAGCCGCAGCGGGTCGGTGTGTTTGTGGATTATGAGGAGGGTCTGGTCTCCTTTTATGATGTGGAGTCCAGCTCTCATATCTACTCTTTCACTGATCAGTCTTTCACTGGGAAACTCTATCCATATTTTAGTCCATCCTTAAACTATGGAGGTAAAAACTCAACTCCACTGATCATCACACCTGTCAAACACAATCAATGACTTTACAGCCCTAATTTTGAAATATACAATGAAAATTATTTATATAATTAAAAATCTAAATATGTTTTGCTATTTCTTCATCATTGGTTTTTCATTGTTAAAATCTATAATTTTTATATTGTAAAATTATAATGCTTGTTTAACAATTTTATTTTCAACTTTTCATTATTCATGCCATTGTTTTCTCCCATCTCAACCTGACAAAGAGAAAGTGTCTGTACATTTTTTTTTTACATCAAAATAAACTATGCTCATATGATAAATGATATCAAAGCTGTTTCTAACATTTCAATTACAAAATTATATGTGATAATACTGTGGTAAATCAGATGGTAATACCTCAATGTATGATTACCATATTTGCATGATTACCATATTCATACACAACATTATGGATCTTCAATGTATAGCCTACCTAAAAACATATTATGATCATGGTAATAACAAGAAAAAAAAGGAGAAGAACCACAAGAACACTTGTTGTTTAACCACTAGAATAGAATAGAATAATAGACAAATTTCAAGACATCAGATTCATTTTTAAATGCTAATTTTGTATTGATAGTTAAATACATATTTAAACGAAATATAGGACTATTAAATATCTGATGGTGCTGATGTAGAAATTCAAATATAAAACCTTAAAATTAAACTTTATAAAATATATTTTTATTCTTTCAGGATGTATATTATTCTATTAAAGATGCCTATTTATATTGCTGTTTATGTTTAATTTATTTTGATCTGTATGAAAATTGAGCACAGCTTCTTTTTACAGTAGATGGTGATAAAATGATAAAAGAAAAAAATTGATAGAAAGCTAGTCACATATTCTGGTCTGTTCACGTTGTTCTGTGTCCTGAGAGAAAGAGTAGATAACTTCCTCTCTTTAAAGTAAACCAGCCACAGTAAAGAAACTCACAGGTTTGGGGCGAGTAAATTATGACAGAATTTAGATTTTTGTGTGAAATATCACTTTAAGACAACCCAGGCCCCTGTGCTACAGCATTACTGTAGATAATGTTCACTAGGTGGCGCTATATAGTTTCAAATCAGAAAATGCAGATAATATAACGAGGTTCATACAGTCATGGAAAACCTGGAATTATCATGTTATTTAAAATGTTATTTGTTTAGTGATTTGTTTTTTGTTTACTTGGTTAAAATGAGCTCTTTTTTAGTGCTATGTCTGGTAAATAATTTTTGATCGTGCATCTTTAGTCCTAATTATGATTAATAATGATGCCTGCACCACTCAATAATGGATCCACATGTTAATTCTCTGTTTGTGTTTGAGTGTGTGTTGCAGTGTTTAACACATGATGGATTGAGTGATTGTTTAGTTCTGATGGTTTTAACAGAGACGGCAGGACATGTTTCGTCCACTGAGGTTTAGGACACAAGATGAAACCAAAGACCCCAGAGGACGACTTTAATGGGACCCGGAGTCTCTCCTGGGACAAAACCACAATTTTCATATTTCCATAAACAGAGTCAACTGCATCTAACGGAAGAGTCATGAGAATTTCTAAAACCAATGGCTGCAGATTACGTTTAAAAAGATTATTTCTGCTTTGTGATGTTTTTAATCCTCATATTTTTGTTTCTGGACCTTTTTATATAAAGTAGGTCCATTTGTACTTAAAATGTATTTGGCTGTCATTAATAAAATGTCAAACCAAGCTGATTATCAGCATTAAACCTCAATATCACAGACCTTACCTTTTAAAGAACTCAGTGTCTCCATCAGTTCATCTTTTGCACTGGATGTGTGTGTAAAGTCAGTGATTGTGTCGTTCTTCAAGTATTGTCCTGTTGGATTCAGCAAATCCTCACTGAACTTCCTGAACTTCCTGATCTTTGTGCTTCAACATCCAGCAGTGAGAAACCTGCAGTAATTCTGCCTTAATCTTTACCAATTACACATTCCATAGTCAACTTTTAGTTTTACATGTCTTTATTTGGGTAAAAAAGTCAGAAATGTGGCATCTGGCAAAGGGGCAAAAAATAAATGTTTCACACAAGATTTAAAATCGAGTGTAACTAGAAGCAGTTAAATGAACTTCACATGTAGGGTTTATTCATGATTAGAGATGTTAGGGTGGAGTTAGTATATAAGCAGGATTTCCATAAACTTTACATATTGTATCAGACATTTTGTCTCAGAAATGTATAGGCACATTGTATTTTTTTAAATAGAAAACAATTTTACTGAACCTCTAATGATATTTGAAAGTTGTTGTTTTATGTATGTTAAAAATATTTTATGAAAGGAAACGCAACACAGGTGCGGTTTTACAGAAGCCATTATGTAAAAATACATCAAACATTTAAAAACAAAGTTACAAGTATTCTTTTGAAATCAACACAAATTGGAAGCCATGCGTTAAATCATTAATAATATGTGAATATTTCATGTGAGAATTATTAAAAATGAATGGATAAAACACCAATGCATGTGCATTAAAATAGTGAACTGTAAAATTCACTGTTTCATACAAAGAACATTTTTTGTCCACATTCTAATGCATCATTACATGATTCTCGCTGATCACACGCCTCGAATATTATCACTCAGTGTGTGTTTTGTTCATATGTAAATTTCATTGAGGAATGTTGCTGTTGGAGGGAATTTAAAGGCTTTGGCATGAAACACGTTCGGTTCAAATGATTTGGGTTTATCATGAAATACATTTACCCAATCAAATGTGTCATTCTATTTTAGATATTTTTAACATACAGATTTGGGAGAATGTAACCTAAAGTTTAATGTACACTCACCGGCCACTTTATTAGGTACACCTGTCCAACTGCTCGTTAACACTTAATTTCTAAGCAGCCAATCACATGACGGCAACTCAGTGCATTTAAGCATGTAGACATGGTCAAGACAATCTCCTGCAGTTCAAACCAAGCATCAGTATGGGGAAGAAAGGTGATTTGAGTGACTTTGAACGTGGCATGATTGTTGGTGCCAGAAGGGCTGGTCTGAGTATTTCAGAAACTGCTAATCTACTGGGATTTTCACGCACAACCATCTCTAGGGTTTACAGAGAATGGTCCGAAAAAGAAAAAACATCCAGTGAGCGGCAGTTCTGTGGGCGGAAATGCCTTGTTGATGCCAGAGGTCAGAGGAGAATGGCCAGACTGGTTCGAGCTGATAGAAGGGCAACAGTGACTCAAATAACCACCCGTTACAACCAAGGTGGGCAGAAGAGCATCTCTGAACGCACAGTACGTCGAACTTTGAGGCAGATGGGCTACAGCAGCAGAAGACCCCACCGGGTGCCACTCCTTTCAGCTAAGAACAGGAAACTGAGGCTACAATTTGCACAAGCTCATCGAAATTGGACAATAGAAGATTGGAAAAACGTTGCCTGGTCTGATGAGTCTCGATTTCTGCTGCGACATTCGGATGGTAGGGTCAGAATTTGGCGTCTACAACATGAAAGCATGGATCCATCCTGCCTTGTATCAACGGTTCAGGCTGGTGGTGGTGGTGTCATGGTGTGGGGAATATTTTCTTGGCACTCTTTGGGCCCCTTGGTACCAATTGAGCATCGATGCAACGCCACAGCCTACCTGAGTATTGTTGCTGACCATGTCCATCCCTTTATGACCACAATGTACCCAACTTCTGATGGCTACTTTCAGCAGGATAATGCGCCATGTCATAAAGCTGGAATCATCTCAGACTGGTTTCTTGAACATGACAATGAGTTCGCTGTACTCAAATGGCCTCCACAGTCACCAGATCTCAATCCAATAGAGCATCTTTGGGATGTGGTGGAACGGGAGATTCGCATCATGGATGTGCAGCCGACAAATCTGCGGCAACTGTGTGATGCCATCATGTCAATATGGACCAAACTCCCTGAGGAATGCTTCCAGCACCTTGTTGAATCTATGCCACGAAGAATTGAGGCAGTTCTGAAGGCAAAAGGGGGTCCAACCCGTTACTAGCATGGGGTACCTAATAAAGTGGCCGGTGAGTGTATATCATACATACATATATAAATGATGTCAAACGTTTCATAAATGTTTTTCTATTACACAAAAGTCTGTTTTTCAGCACATCAGAAGCAGTTTTACATTATTTGGCATTGCAGTTTTTGCAGAGAATCTTTGTCCCGTCGGGGAAGAATCCAGCGCCGACCAGAGACACCGAACACTCAGAACACTTAAAACACGACTGATGCCACTGACGATCCTCAAACGACACGTAGGCCTACTTCCCTTCTCCAAAACCTGACAACAAGATTGAGAGGAGTTTCATTTTGAGCAGCCGTTTCTAAAATATCTAAAACAACATTATCATCATTTCAAATGAACATCATTTAAATGCACAATGTGTTAGCACAATGTGTTAATGAAGGATTTTTCCGTAGGCTATTGATGTTTCACAGGTGTTTTACCCGTATTTTTAATTATGCATTGTGTTGTGATTTATTGTTAATAGAAAAGTCTGTAAACTTAACAGATAATGTCCTAAAATTACCAGTGTCTTTTCTGTTTTTATGGATTTTACAGAGTTGTTCTGCTAAACATGATTTACTCAATGTTGTTTGAAACTTATATTGCTTGCATATTTCTGTGTAACAAAATAAGTTCTTATAGACATAATGAAAGTGAATGGGGACTGGGGCAGTTGAGCTCCTTAAATGACTGAAAAAGCAACAGAAATGGTTTATACAATGTTATGTTGTATAAACACCTCAATATTATTGAAAGGTCCAAACTGAGAAAAAAAAAACATGCAATTTGTTGCTGATATTTAAATGCCCCATAAATGTATGAAATTGTTTGTAATGTAAACCATTGAGATCTTTATAACAGTATAGCATAACATGCATGTAAAATCAGTTGTCACTCTATATATCCTAATGTCTTAGTTAGATGAAATTTAAATGCTTAGTTTTATAATAAAATCTCTGTAGTTTTATTGTGGGAGGCAAAACGTACAATGCAAAACAATGATGACAGAGATGAAAAAAATAAATGTCATATTTAATACTGAAATTTGAACATGATTTTTCCTAAAAAAAAAGATGTATAGAAAATTAAGTAAACCTAAGTTGTTTCAGTCCAATAAGTGTTGTGATCTTGAAATATTACTAACAATATAAACACGTTATTCTTACATTAACTTACATTTAAAAATCAAGATTTCACAGCAAAAAGACATGTTAAAGCAGCACCAGGTAACTTTTCAACCTTCATAATATATTTCCAAGTCTCTTGTGATGGTACATCGACTTACAATAGGTTGAATGACACGTCTGCCATAGCCTGACGGGGTCTGTAGCGTTTTTAATCATACTTTTAAACTTCGGGTTTCGGGTAGTAACCGGCGAACAAAGAGAACTACAAAATTCGACTGCTTTACGGCATATACGTCACTTCCACCACCACCCCCACTTCCTTAAAATCGCAGGCCTCTCAAATGTCACGCATTGAGCGTGACAGTCACTCATTTCGGTCTTTTGTCACGCTCTCCCGTCACACATTGTATTTCTCACGCTGAAAAACTATTTGTAATATATTTAATATGCCGCAGCGCCCAAAACTCTGGCCGCGCCGCTCTCACTGTGGAACCGGCAGGAATCAAGTGCGTCTCATCTGGTGTTGTTCGTCTGGTGTTGTTAGCCAATCAGAAAATAGCACTATTGTATCTGGGTAAGATTTAAAGCAACAACCAATGACACCCCATCAGCTGGGGTGTTTTTTGTCTGCCTGACTATGTTACGGAAGCTATCTTATCCTTCGTTTATCTTCATGAATCAGGTAATGATTATTTGTCTTGCCTCAAGCTATAATGCAAATCGATTTGTAAAATTTGCCGAGTCATTTATGGTAGCTTGATATTGATGAAGGCATTTCACACGCGACGCAAGCAGAACACCTGCATGTGACCTCCTCCTACAGTGTTCAGGGCTATCATGGTTGTCAACAAATGCACGTGCATGTAGGATGACAGAGTTTACGACAGTAGTAGAGGAGAATACTGTTTTCCAACTGTAGGGGGACCCCGAGAGAAAAAACTACCTGGTGTTACTTTAACCACGACCTGAAGGGGGACGTTTTAGTTAAATTTACACTATAAGGGTTTTACTTGCTAAAAATATATAAACTATCACTCATACAATAGATGGCATGTAGTAGATTGTGTACAAGTTTTCAGCAAAGTTTTGATAATGTTTTAGAAATGTACGTATGATACAGTAGGCTTTAGGGTTAAAACATATAACAGTTAGATATTTGATATTGATATTTGAGTTAGATATAATATTCTCATAGTGCATGAGCCGGTGGATGAGAGACTCATGAGTCCCGATGCTCAAACAGAACTTTATTCAAACACACTCAACAGCCTCAAACACACATGACCCTGTTTATGTGACAACGGTCTCTTGTTTCTGACAGTGTTTCTGTTATCAGCTGAACGAACTGTAAATGAAGAGCGCTCTTGTTATAAGGACACATTAACACACACTGACCTGTGATGGGTTTGTCGCAGGCGGCACACTTTTGGGCGTACAGGTTACTGAAGCACTTCACACAGAACGGATCTTCACCCTGCGTTGTGAAAGGCTGTCCGGCCAGCTGGACTTTACAACCCGAACACAAGAAACATTCTTTATGCCAGGACTCGTCTCTCGACTCGTGCCTGTACGTAACGCCACCCTGAACCAAGATCTGTAAGAGACGAGACAAGCAAATACATGGTTATTCACTGGCATACAACTTAAAGAGGGTGACAAGTAAGGGATGCCGTCAAGCTGAAGAAGGAGTCCTATTGGGCCTGGTTGGCTTGTGGGACTCCTGAGGCAGCTGACGGGTACCGGCAGGCCAAGCGGACTGCAGCTCGGATGGTTGTGGAGACAAAAAAAAAAAATCGGAGGAGTTCGGTGAGGCCATAGAAAAGGACTACCGGCTGGCCTTGAAGAGATTCTGGCAAACCGTCCGACGCCTCAGAAGAGGGAAGCAGTGCCCTACCAACACTGATTACAGTGTAGGTGGCCTGCTGTTGACCTCAACTGGGGATGTCGTCGGACGGTGGAAAGAATACTTCGAGGATCTCCTCAATCCCACTGACACGTCTTCTATTGTGGAAGCAGAGGCTGAGGGCTAGGAGGTGGACTCGCCCATCACCCAAGCCTAAGTCACTGAAGTAGTCAAGAAACTCCTCGGTGGCAAGGCACCGGGGGTGGATGAGATCCGCCCTGAATACGTCAAGTCTCTGGATGTTGTGGGGCTGTCTTGGTTGACACGCCTCTGCAGCATCGTGTGGCGATCGGGGACAGTACCTTTGGGATGGCAGACTGGGGTGGTGGTCCCTCTTTTTAAGAAGGGGGACCGGAGGGTGTGTTCAAACTACAGGGGGATCACACTTCTCAGCCTCCCCGGGAGAGTCTATGCCAAGGTACTGGAGAGGAGAATACGGCCGATAGTCGAACCTCGGATTCAGGAGGAACAGTGCGGTTTTTGTCCTGGCCGCGGAACACTGGACTAGCTCTATACCCTGTCCAGGGTGCTGGAGGATTCATGGGAGTTTGCCCAACCAATCCACATGTGCTTTGTGGATTTGGAGAAGGCATTCTACTGTGTCCCTCACGGTATCCTGTGGAGGGTGTATGGGGTCCGGGGCCCTTTACTAAGGGCTGTCCGGTCCCTGTACGACCGGAGCAGGAGCTTGGTTCGCATTGCCGGCAGTAAGTCAGACTTGTTCCTGGTGCATGTTGGACTCCGTCAGGGCTGCCCTTTGTCGTCGATTTCTAGCCGCAGCCAGGGGCCGGAGGGTGTCAGGTTTGGGGACCACACGATTTCATCTCTGCTCTTTGCGGATGATGTTGTCGTGCTGGCCCCTTCAGAACAGGACCTTCAGCATGCACTGGAACGGTTTACAGCCGAGTGTGAAGCAGCAGGGATGAGAATCAGCGCCTCCAAATCTGAGGCCATGATTCTCAGTCGGAAAAGGGTGGCTTGCCCAATTCAGGTTGGTGGAGAGTTCCTGCCTCAAGTGGAGGAGTTCAAGTATCTTGGGGTCTTGTTCACGAGTGAGGGAAGGATGGAACGGGAGATTGACAGACGGATCGGTGCAGCTTCTGTAGTAATGCGGTCGATGTACAGGTCTGTGGTGGTAAGAAAGAGCTGAGCCGCAAGGCGAAGCTCTCGATTTACCGGTGAATCTACATTCCTACTCTCACCTATGGTCATGAGGTTTGGGTCATGACCAAAAGGACAAGATCCTGGATACAGGCGGCTGAAATGAGTTTTCTCCGCAGGGTGGCTGGGCAATCCCTTAGAGATAGGGTGAGGAGGTGGCCAGCTGAGGTGGCTCGGCCATCTGTTCCGGACGCCTTCCTGGGAAGGTGTTCCGGGCGCGTCCCACCGGGAGGAGACCCTGGGGAAGACCTAGGACACGCTGGAGGGACTATGTCTCCCGGCTGGCCTGGGAACACCTCAGTGTCCCCCCGGAAAAGCTGGAGGAAGTGTCTAGGGAGAGGGAAGTCTGGGCATCTCTGCTTGCCCCCGTGACCCGGCCCCAGATAAGCGGAACAGGATGGATGGATGGATATGCTAGCCTGGTAATACCAGACTCTGCTACTTCACTTTGCTTCGTAGACAGAGTCTGGCATAGCATAATAGAGAAGTGTTTTCTCTCTCGCTAGGGGCGATTTCTGAAGTTTAAAATCATTGGTTACCCGTAAGCCAATCAGATAAGTTTATTTATGACGTATGTTATGCGGCGACACAGCCGTATCGAACCACAGACATCATGCATCGAACTGAAATCTATGATCGAACTTCCACTGTAAACACTTAATGATGCGAGCGAAATACCGGCGTGAACATGGCTGTAAACGACTTTTTTAATCGGTGAGTGATGTAATAGAATGACTGCTGCACTTGAAAGGGCGCAAACAAGCAGAGAGAGAGAGAGAGAGAGAGAGAGAGAGAGAGAGAGAGAGAGAGAGAGAGCGAGCAAGCCCCGGCCGCGCGCGCGCGCACTTTCACGTCTTCAAACAAACAACATGAGCGCTGTCTTGCTCTCTCTCCCTCGCAAATATTAATCAAAATCAATCGACTAGTAAAAGGTCGGAACACCGCAGTTTCACGTGGAGCATTTGGAGATTTTTAGAGATTAGAGACTCTAGGAACAACATCTCAATGAACAACATCTCAACACTAAATTATAAAGGCCTGTCTCATATAACGTTAGACGCCTGTCTCAAATACAAGCCGGTGCAGTTCGACGATTTGGGCAAATAAAAGCCCGGACTATTATTTGAAGTTTTACGGTATTTAAGACCTGGAAAAGGAAGGAGACACTGACCTGTCAAAAGGCTCCCCAGTTTCTCGCTGACGATCGGTAATAGTTGATAGATTAAACTTTTCCCAAAGGGAGTAGGGCCACAACATCACCTCCATTCAAAATGTTTAATACACACTCTTTTTGTTCGGCTTCAGTTTGCTAATGCCGGGAATATTCTCCACAACAGAGCGAATTGCATCCGTGTCTCGTCCCCGGTCGTTTTCGATTTCTCTGACCTAATCTTAAACTCGGCGCTTGGCGACTACGTCACGGCTTTCAGCCCGCCTTCTGTTCGCTGATTGGCCCGGCTGTTTTCAGGCCGGTGGAAAACAGAAACATAGGCTGCTATCTCAGACTGACTACAGGAGTGAAATGAAATTAGCGGAAGTAGGAAGTCTGACGTAGTCAGGCTATGGATATGCACTCATTTGCATAAACTCCAAAACAAAAATCTGAATATTGGATGAAGTCAGGTTCAAAATTTCATTTTGTTGACATTAGAATCAAATATTTTTAGAGAGGGGATTTAGGATTTCTCTTTTTATCACTCCATAAATCAGCAAATACCGTCAATAAATACATTTTCACCATGATTTTAGGAATAAATTGTATAATATCAGGCAAGAGATATATAAACAAACCTCTCTGTAAAAACCTTCAGAATATAGATATGAATCAATAAAACTAATGTTTGGTGTAAGTGCTACTGAACTGGAGAAAAAACTAATTTTAAGAAAACAACCTTTAAAGGGTCATATAATGGTACATGCACTTTTACAAGTTAATTGTACTGAAATGTGTGTTGGCAGTGCCTGTACACATCCGTCATATAATAATAAAAATCCATCCAGTGATTTTGTTTTAATCTCCTTATATGTTTTCCCCTGCCTCAAATCGAGCCGTTCGACCGTGTGACGTCACACGCTCGGACGCTCCTCCCACGATTGTTGATTGACTGCAGTGTTTCAACATAGACCCGCCCTCGCTCGTCAATCATAGTGCGCGCAGACCGGTGTCATGCCGAAAAGTACGCTGGAGCACAGTCTATGAGCAGAATGGAGTCTAAGCGAAGTGGTGTTCTGTTCTTGGGTGTAATAAGGAATACAACAGTCATTTTAATGTTCCTAAATCCGAACCACTGAAGACGCAGTGGCTGAGTTTGTTTTCGAAGGGAATATTCCCCACGATCAACGTCAATGCTTTCATGTTTGCGCGAATCATTTCACACACCAGACTACTTTATAAACGAGGAGGGTCAGTATAAAGCTGCTTTTGCTTAGAAGCTGCTCCTGAAAAAAGGATCGGTACCAACCAACTATTCCTGTGAGATACTAATGAGAATTTGTAATTAAAGTATATTACAAACTTTTAATTTAGACCCTAAAGAGTCATATTAGCTTGTACAAAAATGGCATTATATGACCCCTTTAAAGATATGAATTTTAATCGAAATCTAGAGATGTAAATAAAGTACAATTAAAAGTGGATGTTTTCTTTCCATTAGTCAGAAACAACACATTATGAAAAGCCAAATAGGCCAAAATTTCCAAATTGACCAGTCATGAAAAAACAATGTTTTTTCCTTAAAAGTACATTTTTTCTTTATGTGAAGAATATTTGAATAACCTTTTTCCACTATAAAGAACCTTTTGTCCAGAAAGGAAAGGTTTCATGGATGTTAAAGGTTCTTCATGGAATCATCAACAGCAATGAAGAGTGATAGTTCCCTTTATCGAAAAAGGGAACTTCGAGATGCGTCGAATGACACGGTGGGAACGCCTCTTGCGTGATTGCGTCTGAAGCATCTATGCCAACTAGTCCAATGGAAATGAGAGAATGAGCGTCACGGGCGGGTGACGTCATGACCAGGAAAAGATAAGAGCACTTCCGCTGCTCGCCGGCATTTAGCTTCTGTTGCCTCAGCAAGCGATCTGTGTCAAAACTGTCTCTGTCTATTTATTGTTGTCTGTTGCAATATTGTATGGAAACGTTATGGCGAAACAAATGTACAAACAGTGTGTTCCTCCCTGCCCGCGTTTATTTAAACGGGTGGGGACACACGCGAGTTTTGTCTCATTTGTTTGGAGTAGAGCATGTTTCTCAGCCCTTGAAAGAAAAAAAGGTGGGGGCTGAGTTCCAACTCTGTGAAATAGCATGCTCTGCTCTCGCCTGTCACTGTATGATAAGTGACAGGCTCGCGATTCTCAGGACCCGCGTTTGCCGAGGCAGCGCGGAGAATGCATTCCTGGGGATCGCAGAAGGGTCTTTTGGAGGGGTTTGAAACGGGTCTGTGGGCCTTTTTTCCTTCCTTACCCGGAAGATCCAGCTCTATCTCCCCGGTGTTGGAAGCACGCTCTGCGGTTTCTTCCGCTCGGGGAGAGAGAGCCCTTTTTTCCTTCATATTCTTCCTCCGAGGAGGTTTGAGTTTGAGAATATTGAAAGTGAAAGCAAGCACACACACACTGTTGAATTAGATTCGCCATCTATTTTCCCAGTATATGATGAACTGGTGGAGGTTTTGTCCCGTGCTGTTAGTAAATTAAATATTTAATTGCCAGCTGAGAAAAAGGGACGCTCGTCCTAAAAAGTTGACGAGCGTTTTCTTATATCTATCACATTATCTCCACCACGAGGCTTCACTTTTTTCCCTGGTTTACTCACTGAATATTTAAATTGTGGAATAAACCGTATTTATCACTACTTTCAGCCCTTGTGTTAAATATTTATTCAAGGTTAGAGGGTTGAAAGATTACGGTGATGCCCCAGGCTGAACAGAAATAAAAAATAGAAAAATGCTATTTTTTCACCTGGTCCAGCATCGTCATTTAAGCCTCTACTTTGCTCATAAGCCTATACTAAAGAATCTCGCGTTTGCCGAGGCAGCGCGTAGGTTTAATGTTGCAATCAGAATCTAGCTCGGATCTCGCGTTTGCCGAGGCACCGCTTAGATTTCGAGTGTATTTTGCAAAAATAAGATTCTGTGGCTGGGATCTCGCGTTTGCCGAGGCAGCGCGTAGGTTTAAGCAAAACTACTTTGGTTTTATGGGTAAAGCTTATACGGCAGCAGGTCAGCTGGAGAATGTTTATAGAAATCTATAGTATAATGCTCCAGGCTTATCAGGCCGATCTGCTGGGGTTCTGGATATAGCGAAATTTGAGCCTTCGGGTCTCTTCGGCAACGCATTCCATGCGGTCGTTGTTAGGTGATACAAGATATATATATAAAAATATATATATAATAAGGTTTCTCCCTCGCTGTGTCCAGCCCCCCTGGGGCTGCTGGGCATGAGCAGCCCCAGCCGTCGAGTTCATCATATTATGTGCACAGAAAGAGAGTGCTGCGTCACGTGTTCCTCCACGTAGATACTGGAGACAGACGCAACCCTCTCAACCGAAGTCGTCTAAGCCTAAGCCGGATCTGAGAACCGTTCTTCAGGCGAAGAAAATTTCGGTTCAAGGGTCTTGACGTTTAGGCGTCAGGCCTGTGAGGACAGCCCCGACCGAAGTGGAGTGGTGTACACCTCATTACACGGTGCCCGTTCCATTTCGGGGTCCTCACGAGACCCTCCTGCTAACCCTGCCACCTCCGGTGCTTCAGGGCGCAGCGGTCTCCAGCGAGTCGCTGATGCTATGCTGCGGCACAGCATTGATTTCGCGCCCTCTGAGGGGGGCTTTTGAGTAGTCAGGTCAGGTAGTTCCTGCCATTATGTTTCAGGCTCCAGATTTGGCTCTCTCAGTAACACCAGAGACCAGCCTCGAGAGGCTGGTTCCCTTAGTGAATTTTCTGGCAGCGTGGATGCTTCTGCCGAATATTTCTCATTGGGTCCTGCAGATTGTAGAGAAAGGATACAGAATCCAGTTTGGCTCTCGTCCTCCTCATTACAGCGGGGTGCTGCCCACAGTGGTGCATCCCGAGCAGGCTCTGGTAATGGAACAAGAAGTAAAGGCCCTGTTAGCAAAAGAAGCTATAGAACAGGTGTACTCACCCGTCAGAGAGTCGGGTTTTTACAGCCATTATTTCATTGTTCCAAAAAAGGATGGAGGGTTGCGTCCCTTTTTAGATCTTCACCTGTTAATTCGGTCAGTTCAGAAACTAAAGTTCAAGATAGCTGACCCTCAAACAGATCGTGACCCAAATCAAATCCGAGGACTGGTTTGTCACGATAGATCTAAAGGATGCATACTTCCATATCTCCATCCTCCCTCACCACAGGAAGTTCCTATGGTTTTCTTTCAGGGGCAAAGAATACCAATATCGGGTTCTTCCTTTCGGCCTAGCTTTGTCACCCCGCACGTTCACGAAATGCATGGATGCAGCTTTAGCCCCTCTCAGGCTTCAGGGCATACGCATTCTGAATTATATCGACTGGCTGATTCTAGCGGAATCAGAGCAGTTGGCGGTTCGGCACCGATGTGTCGTTCTCGCTCATATAAAGATGTTGGGGTTGAGGCTCAATGCCTAGAAGAGTGTACTTTCTCCAGTACAGAGAAGTACTTTCAGTACTTTCCTTGGTGTGGTATGGGATTTAGTATCCTAACAGCCACAGAAGAGCTGAGGCTAGGCCAGTCACGCACTGTAAAACAGTTCGAGAGACTGTTGGGTCTACTGGCAGCAGCGTCCAACGGAATTCCTTTTGGCATGCTGTACATGAGACCTTTACAGTGCTGGCTCAGGACCAGAAGGTTCTCCCCGAGGGGAAACCCACTTTGCATATCAAGGTCACGCAGCGATGCTTTCGTGCCTTAGTTATATGTAGTAAATTCTGGTTCTTAACCCAGGGTCCGGTGTTGGGAGCTCTTTGCCATTGAGTGGTAATCTCGACAGATGCTTCCCTCACCGGCTGGGGAGCGGTAATGGAAGGCCGCTCGGTTCAGGGTCTGTGGAAAGGCCATCATCTTTCATGGCACATAAATTGCCTATAGATGATGGCCGTCTTCAATGCGTTAAGACATTTCCTTCCGGACCTAAGAGGCCATCATGTGCTCGTCCGAACAGACAACACATCTGTGATCTCTTATCTGAACCGTCAGGGAGGTCTGAGGTCGCGTCCGCTTTGCAAACTGGCGCACCAGATCCCCCTGTGGTCTCTGGGGAAGGTACTCTCTCTGAGGGCAGTGTATATTCCTGGGGACCAGAATATAGGAGCAGACATCCTGTCGAGGCAGGAGCTGAGGCCAGGGGACTGGAGACTCCACCCCGAGGCGGTGGAGAAAATCTGGGAGGCATATGGCAGAGCAGAGGTGGACCTGTTCGCGTCTCACAACACGATGCACTGTCCCCTCTGGTATTCCCTTACTCACCCAGCCCCCCTGGGGCTGGATGCCATGGTGCAGACGTGGCCGAGGCTACGTCTGTACGCCTTTCCCCCTGTTGCTCTGCTCCCAGGAGTTCTGGAGCGGGTCCGTCAGTGTGGAATAAGCCTACTGCTAGTAGCACCACGCTGGCCAAGTCGGATCTGGTTTGTGGACCTGATCCTTCTGCTAGACGGGCCTCCATTGGAGATCCCGATAAGGAGGGACCTTCTGTCTCAGGCCGGGGGCACAATATTTCACCCTCGACCAGAGATTTGGAATCTTTGGGTTTGGCCTCTAAGGGGGCCCAACTTATAGATAGTGGTCTTTCAGCTGAGGCTGCTGAGACCATCCTAAGCTCCAGAGCTCCGGCTACGAGGAAACTTTATGCGCTTAAATGGAGAGTTTTCTCCTTATGGTGTTACCGACATCATTGGGATCCAGTTAACTGTTCTGTCAACACAGTACTCGAGTTCCTGCAGGAGCGCTTTGTGTCAGGTCTATGCCCTTCCACGCTAAAAGTTTACGTGGCAGCCATTGCGGCTTACCACACTATGGTGGGAGGTATATCTTTGGGTCGAGACCCCCTGATTACACGTTTCCTTCGTGGCACTTTGAGGCTGAGGCCTGCAACTCGCACTAAGGTGCCAGCTTGGGATTTGACTGTAGTTCTAGAAGGCCTGTCTAGGGCCCCATTCGAGCCCTTAGATTCGGTCTCAGAAAAGTTCCTTACTTTCAAGACAATCTTTCTGCTAGCTATTTCATCCCTCAAGAGAGTTGGTGACCTTCAGGCTATTTCGGTCTCCCCCACCTGCCTTGAGTTTGCACCGGGGGTGGTCCTATATCCAAAACAGGGATACGTCCCTAAGGTGTCGACCTTGACTCCGAGGCCTATTGTGCTGCAGGCTTTCTGTCCTCCTCCTTTTGCAACTGCGGACCAGGAAAGACTGCACCTTTTGTGTCCAGTGCGAGCACTGGACACTTATGTACGTCAGACTTCCTCAATCAGAAAGTCCAACCAATTACTGATTTGCTTTGGATCACCTAAGAAAGGTCTTCCTGCTTCAAAACAGACAGTCAGTAAGTGGATAGATAAAGACAGTGCAGCTACTAATGGGAGCAGGAGCTCTACCTGTCCAAGCAGGAGGTACTTTATCATTTTACACTACAAAAATATATATATTTTGGACAAATTTTTAAATATCTAAAAATGATCATGAAAAAACAAGATGAACCAGATACAACAAGTGAAACCTGATTTAAAAGATTACTTCTCAATTAAAATGCATCTTGTTTCTAAGATTTTTCTTTGCATATTTTTACTGGGAAATAAGTGTAAAAAAGAGTTTAAGGAGCAGTTTAAGGAGCATTTTATTGGACAAACAGCCCTGAGTGCAAGAGTCATTCATATTTTTGGTCCATTTTTCCAGAAGGGAAAGACTGCAAATTTAAAATGCAAATATCTGCAAAATGTGTGTCAGCTTTTAGCAGTACAACTAAAGTTACTTAACTCAACTTAACTAAAATTAAAACTATTAAAAATGATTTTCTTTAATATAAAAAATAAACTGAAATAAAATAAAATTTGAATGGAAAAACTTAAACACAATTTAGAAATGTTGCCTGAAATATGTTTAAGTATTAAATTATGCACAAATTAAATAAAAAAAAAAAATAAAAAATAATACAAAATTAAAACATAAAAGCCAATTTAAAATTTTAATAAATAGAGTACAAATAATACTAAAATAACAATGGGACACTAGATTCACCTCAAATATAACAGAAATAAAGTAAGCCACAAAACTGTATTTTGATTTTTTGGGTTTTTTAATTTAAGAGCTAAACATGATCTCATAACTTTTATCATTTTTATCTCGTTACATCACTGTGAATGTGCTTGTGCCTGTCTGCATCAGCTGTTCACGCACTACAGGTTCTTGCTCAAGTGTTTTATTGTGTTGAGGGTGGCTGAGCATGTCTGATAAGTAATTAGTCTTTGTAATTCAGAGACTAACTATGTGTGATGTCACGCTACAGTCTGTCTCATACACAACTACATTCTCACAACTGAACTTGAACTGCCCTGGATGTTTAGTTTCAGAGGCGTGCAAAAGCTGTGGGCTGGAAATTCCACAATGGCTGGTATTTCAATAAAATGCATCTGGAATCTGGAAAAGTTGCAGATGTAACAGGTTTGGTGGGAAAACGCCACACTGGCTCACCTGATCTCTGTATATAGACTGAGAATGGGTGTGAAAAAGAGCCCAGAAGGGACTGAGACAGCGGGTCTGTGTTCAAATGAGCGAGGGAGGAGAGAGCTGCCACTTTCAGTTTGTAATTTTATCAACTTTCAGCATCTCTTATTTCTTTCTGAAAAGCTCCAGAGAGACAGAGGCGGGCGGCGGAGTGTAATTATGGGTAATGTAACGCCCGAGCGTTGGCGTCAGGCCTGGAGGCGTGTGTGTGAGCGTGGCCGCAGGGTTTTCTCTCTCAGCTGAGTGTGTCTGTGATACACACTGTCACTTCTCTACTGCTGCACCCTGACGCCCAATCAAAACTCATTAACTCAGTTTCTGCTTTAGCGGGCAGGGCGAGAAACACACTAACTTCATTTTCTGTCAGATTACATTGGAAAGGTTTTATATTTGTTGTGTTTTTGCTTGTAATATATACAATCTGGTACAATAAATTATATGCAAGGCGTTTTTGATGATGGAGAGGTTCACAGCAACACAATACAATTATCTGTACAATTGTTTGTGCATATATGATTCAAATCTATAGAAGACTATTTGAAGAAGAAGAAACTATTTGAAAATCTGGAATCTGAGGGTGCAAAAAAATCGGAACATTGAGAAAATTGCCTTTAAAGTTGTGCATTTATGTTCGCGATTGTGCAGCAGTCACTCACAAAAATAAATGTTTTATACATTTACGGTAGGAAATTTACAAAATATCTTCATGGAACATGATCTTTACCTAATATCCTAATGATTTTATGCATAAAAGAAATATTTATGATTTTGACCCATACAATGTATTGTTGGCGATTCCCACAAATATACCCGTGCTACTTAAGACTGGTTTTGTGATCCAGGGTCACATATTGTAAAATGTAATTTATTCCTGTGATCAAGCTGAATTTTCAGCATCATTACTCCAGTCTTCAGAGTCAGATGATTCTTCAGAAATCATTCTAATATGATTATCTGCTGTTTGAGAAACATTTCTTATTATTATCATCAATGTTGAAAACAGTTTTGCTGTTTCAAATTAAGGCCCATGTGGAAACTGTGATCATTTTATTCTGGATTATTTGATGAATAGAAAGTTTAAAAGAACAACATTTATTTGAAATAGAAATAGTTTGTATTATAAATGTATTTACTGTAACTTTTGATCAATTTGATGTATCCTTACTGAAAAAAAAAAATCTTACTGACCCTGAACTTTTGAATTTTAGAGTAGGCTATATATAAAATGAAATATAAACATGTGCGTGCGCGTGCATGTGTGTGTGTGTGTGTGTGTGTGTGTGTGTGTGTGTGTGTGTGGTGTGTGTGTGTGTGTGTGTGTGTGTGTGTGTGTGTGGTGTGTGTGTGTGTGGTTTGGAACTGTACCTGGCATCACAGTCTTGGCACAGGCCACACATTTAGTGGAAAGCTCATTACGGTAACACTCGCTACACACCAGGACGTCTTCCTGACGGGAGAACGGCTCGTCGGCCAGAGAACGGCTGCAGTGTGAGCAGCGCAAACAGTGTTCGTGAAAATACCCCTTATCATAATACAGCTCCTGAACACAGACACCACAAGCACACAAAGATATACATTTACTTATGCTTGCACATTCATAATGTAAAATACATTATAATGTCAAATACATTTAGGTTTGATAGTTTCCATGTTGCAAGTTTGCCAAAGGTTTCAGTTTTTATTTTGTACATCTGGGAAAGAGTTTGAAATAATTGTATTCTAATAAGAATTCTAATGTGGTTTATGTTATTTTTACTTCCAAACAGTTGGTACTTCTCCATGTGCTAGTTCCACCATGACAACTTCACCATGTAGCTACCAAGATCCTGGTAAGTAGAAAAACTACTTTAAAAACACTTTTCATAAAAAGGTACACTTAAAACATTTTAGAAACAAATTAAAACATCTTGAGTAAACAATACTTAACATAATGACTTGGGCGTGTTAAAAGCAGTTTGTTTTACTTTAGTAATAGTGTGTCATAAGTTTTGCGTAGCTGAGCACATTAGCACGGGTGCTGCACGATTAGTGCGCCAGTCTGCTAATAAATGGTCAAAATAGCCATGTAATTCGAATATATAAGAGTTTATGATGTTTCAGATTTATGAGTTCATTTAAACTTTACTCTGCTGTGCCGTTCCCATTTTGTTTGTACTTTCACAGTAGTTATTGGGTAACAGTGTCCAAAGCTATCTCACGTCCAATTCATACGAGTAAAAAGGTGACTAATTCCAATTATTTTTTTGTTTAAACCCCAGTGATAATAGGTTTAAGGCGTGTCAGGGGTAGGTCATTCGTACAAATTCATACTAATTATCCACCTCGTAAAATTTGTACAAATTGCCGTTGCAAACATATCTGTCCTCAAGAAAATGGAAGTTCCATCGAAAAGAGAAGGAAAAGACTAGTTGGCCCGAAGTACATAGTAATTATTCAACAAGTGCACAAATTACACATTAATGTAATACTATTATAATGCTAATAATTACTAATTTTTACCAAAAATTATCAACTTTTAACCAATTATTGAATAAATAGTACCTAGTAATGGGCACTAGTATCTAAAAATAAGTACTAGTACCTAATGAATAACTACTAGTATCTAATGTACTAGTCACAATTGGAATACATACTGAATAGTTGATATCTGAATGATAGATCCCCATAGAAGTCAATGGCAAAACATTTAATTTGTTAGTCACAAAAGAATAGTAACTAGACACTATCGAAAAAAGTACTAGTATCGAATGAATAAGTACACTGTAAAAACTAAAGGTGCCTCAAATATCCTGTCGGATACTCAAGGAACTTAAAAATGTAATTTAAGTGCCTCAAAGCTCTTTCTCATATATATAGTAGGGTTACTGGAGGAGCATTGGCAATCTTTGCGGTTCTTGCTGGAACTAATGGGATCCTTTAAGCACTTTGTGTTCAGTTCAGAGGTTCTGGAGTCACCTTTTCACTACCATGAGACCTCGAAGTGCTTTGGGGGAAATTAGAGGAACTTGAATGCTACAAAAGGGTTATTGTATAGATCTTTTAACATTTAAGTGGTTCCTGGAAGATCTCTTATGTTAAAGCCAGCATCTGGAGGAACCCAATGGTTCTGTGAGGCCAGAAATAAGATTATTATTATACTTAAGTTTAAAAAAAAAATCATAGAATTCATAGAAGAAGAAGAAGAAGAAGAAGAAGAAGAAGAAGAAGAAGAAGAAGAAGAAGAACAGTTTTATTCTGTCACGAAACTGCTTCTCTGCTGTCATCGCTTCAGTGAACACCGCGCTGCTCGCGCGCACGCGCGCAACAAAGATCAGCTGAGATCATCATCATCGGATTTGAAATTAACGGCTCCTCTCATCAAAGCTTCAACTGTTTGTTCGACTCTCCGTTACAAGGTTTGTAAACAAGCCAATGAAATATAAATACAGAGTCTACTCACTATATATTCAAACAAATACATATATAAATTAACTATATGAGTTTTTAAAAATTATTTATCGTTTTTACATTGTTTACCACTCGTTTATTGCACAGTAAGTTATGTGGTATGAATATTTTAGCCGCTACGCTAACGAACTAACGATAGATTTAACCCATTTAATCCAAAATTTTCCCCAGACATAGAAATATCCAAATCATGTGTCATTAGTATCCCTTTGAAACAATCAATCATATTTTTTTTAAATTTGCATGGAAAAGTGTGTGAAAAAGTGAGTTTTATGTTCGGTCACAATTGTGACCGGTGGGATAATGTGTTGTATCAATCATGATTGGACAGAATGAACATACCAGTAGGTCTATTTGACCTGTGCAGTGTGTTTGTGTGTGTGTGCATGTGGGGTGTGTAGTGTGCGTGTGGGGTGTGTGCGTGTGTGTGTGCGTGCGTGTGGGGGGTGTGTGTGTGTGTACTTGTTTTTGTGATATATGAGGACACAAATGTGTATAATGACATTGGTATTACACTGGTATTACAACTTACACGTGATATATGAGGACATTGCATATGTCCTCATATTTCAAATTGCTTAAAAACATAAAAAACAATGGTTTTTTTTTAAATGTAATAGGGATAGGGGCGGTGTAGGGGGATAGAATATGTCCAGTATAAAAGTCATTACGCCTATGGAATGTCCTCATATATCACAAAAACAAACATGTGTGTGTGTGGTGTGTGCGTGTGTGTGGTAGGGTGACCACCATCAAACAACCCAAATGTGGGACGATTATAAGTTTGTGTGGGACAATGTGGGACATGTTACCATACCAACATTAAAACATAACCTGAAATGGTTATATAATGTCTATCTAACTTAATAAAAACATTTGTATTCTGCCTTTCAGCTGATAAAAAAAATACTTTGTTCTTTAGTCCCTTCTAGAAAAGGCCATTACATCACATCACAATGTAACATAACATGTCTTTATTTTACATGCCATTTAGATTCATCATCACTGAGCACAAAGGCAGCAGGTATTATGCAAATAGCTATTTTTTAAAACAAGTCCAACTAAAATCCAACAAAATAAATAATGAACAAATAAAATATAAAACAACATGAAATTAGTTAATTGACAGTCTTATATTAAGAATATATTAAACCAAAATATTTGTTTAGAAAGAATGTGATTTAAACTTTAAATAAAAAATAAATTTAATAATTTTAATAAATTCTTAATTTACCGAATTATCCATTTGTTTTCTGACAGGGAACACATGGAACGAATCACCGCTCCACATTTTGATTGACAGCCGTCACAACCTACCAGTGACCGCGTTTACTCCTTTCCTTACAACCATTGGATAGGATTTCAAAAACCGCTGATGCATTTGTACTTCTCACGACGCGCTGTTAAATATAGGTGAAAAACTATGCCGCAAAAAGAGTAAATAAAATGCGTTCTTAAAAAGGCAAAAGAACGAACGCACGTTTTCTTGATATGATAATTAAAAACCAACAGACTGATAAAAATGCGGGACATTTTCTCAATATGCGACGTGCGGGACAAGGGGTGAAAATGCGGTGCGGTACAATGCAAAGCGGGACAGGTGGTCACCCTAGTGTGTGGTGTGCGTGTGTGTGTGTTGTGTGCGTTTGTGTGGGGTCTGTGGTGTGTGTGGTGTGCGTATGTGTGGGGTGTGTGGTGTGCTTGTATGCGGGGTGTGTGTGTGTGGGGTGTGTGGTGTGCGTGTGGGGTGTGGTGTACGGGTGTGTGGGGTGTGTGGTGTGCATGGGGTCTGTGGTGTGCGTGTGTGTAGGGTGTGTAGGGTGTGTGGTGCGCGTGTGGGGTCTGTGGTTTGCGTGTGTGTGGGGTGTGGTGTGCATGCGTGTGGGGTGTCTGGTGTGTGTGTGTGGTGTGTGTGTGTGTGTGTGTGTGGTGTGCGTGGAGTTTGTGGTGTGTGGTGTGCGGTGTGCATGCGTGTGGGGTGTGGGGTGTGCGGTGTGTGTGTGTGGGGGGTGCCTGGTGTGTGTGTGTGGGGTGTGTGTTTTGTATGTGTGGGGTGTGTGGTGTGTGTGTGGGGTGTGTGGTGTGTGGGGTCTGTGGTGTGCGTGCGTGTGGGTGTCTGGTGTGTGTGTGGGGTGTGCGTGTGTGTGGGGTGTGGTGTGTGTGTGGTGCGTGGGGTCTGTGGTGTGCGTGTGTGGGGTGTGTGGTGTGCTTGTGGGGTGTGTGGTGTACGTGTGTGTGGGGTGTGTGGTGTGCGTGGGGTCTGTAGTGTGTGGTGTGTGTGTGTGGGGTGTGCATGTGTGTGTCTGGGGTGTGTGGTGTGCGTGGGTGTGGTGTGTGTGTGTGTGGGGTGTGGTGTGGTGTGTGTCTGTGGGGTGTGTGTGTGTGGGGTGTGGTGTGTGTGTGTGGGGTGTGCGTGTGTGTGGGGTGTGTGGTGTGCGTGTGTGTGGGGTGTGTGTGTGGGGGGGGGGTGCGTGTGTGTGTGTGGAGTGTGTGGTGTGCGTGTGTGTGCCTAACCTGTAAGAATGATTTCATGAATGATTTACACAATTTTGTTCTGCTTGTGTTTCATGCAGTGAAAGTGAACGGTGACTGCGGTTGCGCCCGAGATCTGCTTGGGTTCCACAGAGAGAAAGTCAAACAGGTTAGGAATGTAATTCCTACAGTGCTCCAGGCACCTTTTCTTTTTCCAGTGTACTAGTATCTATTTAATTCCCCTTATTCACCGCGCCTCCATCTTGAAAACCAAAACGAGGCTGGGGGGTACACTCTACCGGAAGTGCAGTGACAGAGCGTGGCGGCGGGCGTCTGTGTCATAGATATCTGTGTACCTGTGTGGACAACAAACCTCTCATCTCTTCCAGAAATAACAGTGGAGTATGTTGAAAAATGGGCAAATAACGACTGTGAGATTTCCCGGGCTGTTTTGCTGAAAAGACACGGCTAGTCACGGCAGGACATTAGCTGATCAGGCTAGTCTAAAGAGCTACAACTTGCTTAACGTTAACAAGCAAGCTCGGGCTAGGGGGTTACGAACAGGCGAAATAATCAACTCACTTTCATGTTTGAATGCCGTTTGTGATCCGATGTGGATTCTGATCACCTTATAAGGTAACGTTAGAAATAATTATAACGTTATAGCAGCTATACGCGATGCAAAAGACTATGCACGCTAACCATTACCATAGTAAACATAGGAAACGCTTGAAGATTACGCATAGTAAAAAAAACATGGTATACGATTGAAGAAATCAGACCAATAATAAAGGCTATCACAATCATGTTTTTACTTTATCTGTCAGTAGCCTACGTCTCGTCTCTTTATAGCGGAGTATCATCATAAAATAACTTTTTTTCGGGAGCTTCCTCTGTTTCTCTGACTGAAAATATCTGTAACGTTAGCCTAAGTTACTGGGAGTCGAGAGAGTGCTAAAGCTCATCAGGTTTTTTTTTTTGGTGGCATATATTTGTAGAAATTATCATTCTTTCTAAATGTGATGCATGTCTTGTAACGTTAACTACCAAATAAACAGAAACAGACGCGACTGAAGTGTGTCCTCTTTCTTTTGTGAAACCTAACGGTAATTTATCTGTGACTACTGTGCAATTTTGACATACATTAATTCATGATCAATGTCACTTTTTATTGTAAACCTGGCTGTAGTAAAACATCGATGCTTGGGTGTGTGTGAGTGAGTGAGTGAGTGTGTGTGTGTGTGTGATATTCAAGTAAACAACAAAAATGCCAGCAAACGGTCGCTTTTCAGTCGTTTCCAGTGATTTCTTTTTGATTAGTTTTCTGATAAAACTTCCGTTTGTTGGTAAAATGATGGGTTAGTGGGACGTTGTTCCATAGAGGCCTGTTACGGGCGTTAAGATAACGTTATTACTGTAGCCTACAGAGGGCCACCGTTACTTCCGTACCCCACAGCCTCTTTTGGTTTAAGCTGGTGACGTAGGTGAATAAGGCGAATAGGTACTACACTGTAAAAAGAAAAGGTGCCTGGAGGAACCTTTTGGGGTTCTGCACTGTAATTCAATGTTGCTTATGAAATGTTCAGATGATTTTAGAAATGCAGTGGTTGTTCTGGGGAAACAAAAGAACAAAGCTGATTATATCCATTCACAACATAATATATATTGGCCAGTAAAGGGCTTTAAAATGGTATTTGAAAGAATCAGGACACCTGTAGTAAATAAACAAAAACAGACCAAACTAACGTTACATGTGTTATTCATAATAAACGCCATTGACGACAGCAGGAATCAGCTAAATGGTATTTGGAAGAATCATTTGGATAAATCCCGTCTCTACAGCTGCACAAACCGCACACAGGCACTAAAGATAGCACCGTCCTTTTTCCTGTTAGGAAACCTGTGGACTCGATGTCCTGACAGCCCGGAGTTTTTGCAACCTCCACAAACACAATAATTTACCTTGACGATGATAAATTAAAATACAAAAACTACCGAAAACACTGATTCACGACCACTCTTACTGACTGTTTTAATTCAATGCCACGAAATCACGAAATATTCACAATATCATATTAACATTAGCTGCCAGGAAATAAAAAATACAAAAAAAGTTTAACATAAAATCCAGTGCTTTCAAGGCATTACATGTTTTCATTGCTTTTTTGTTTTTAGTTTGTAGCTATATAATGTGAAATCATTTATAAAATGTAAAAAAAGCCCAATTCTTTTTATGTATATGCTATTTTCCTAATAAAACAAATAACTGTATAATATGTTGTTCTTTACATTCCAAATAGTCATTCTGAGTATAAAAAAGCACATTTACCTGCTGTTACTGAATACAAACCTATCTGCGCTGCGGAGGCTCCCTTCCTCTCGTGACGTAAAATGACGCGATGTTGAAAAAAAAGTGTTTTTTACGAGCAGTCAAAGAAACGCTCACTTTATCTACTAAATTGGTGCCCTTATGCCGTTTTAAAACATTTTAAATCCTGCATTACCTTTTCATATGGTATTTTCATACAAGGTTATATATTAATTTAGATTTTTTTTTACCTGCAATATGCTCTTTAAATGTTAAAAGATCTTACAATAACCCTTTTGTAGCATTCAAGTTCCTCTAATTTCCCCCAAAGCACTTCGAGGTCTCATGGTAGTGAAAAGGTGACTCCAGAACCTTTGAACTGAATACAAAGTGCTTAAAGGATCCCATAAGTTCCAGCAAGAACCGCAAAGATTGCCAATGCTCCTCCAGTAACCCTACTATATGAGAAAGAGCTTTGAGGCACTTAAATGACATTTTTAAGTTCCTTGAGTATCCGACAGGATATTTGAGGCACCTTTAGTTTTTACAGTGTAGTATCTAATGAATAAGTACTAGTGTCTAATGAATAAGCACTAGTACCAATTTAATAGGCACTAGTATCTAATGAATAAGTACTAGTAACTAATGGCGCTTTTCCACTGCATGGTACGGCACGGTTCGGTTCGGTACGGTTCGACTCGGCGCGGAACGGTTCGGTTCGCTTCGCTTTTCCACTGCGTGGTACGACTCGGCGCGGAACGGTTCGGTTCGCTTCGCTTTTCCACTGCGTGGTACGACTCGGCTCGGTACGGCACGGTTCGGTTCGCTTTAGCGCGGTTGCTTTTCCACTGCAGTTAGTACCCCTTCAAAGTGGGTGGGACTGATCGTTACACTGTTTGTAGGTCCGGTGTTAGCCGTGTGCGGCTAAGAGCTGAGCTACTTGGAACACCTCTTCATTCCGTTTTGCCCCCGCTCCTCGGCAACCAACGAGAGGAGCGTCTGCACCTCGACCACGATTCAGCCATTTCGTTTTTAGAGTTTTGATCTCTTTTTTTTTTCCAAGAAAGTAAAACACAGGTGCTACCGCGTTGGCTGTTGTCTACTGGTTATATGACTCTGTATAGCGGGTTTAGTGTCTCGTGTCGCAAATCCAATGACGCTGGTAGTGACGATTCTGTCTGTCTGACCAATCAGTGATCTGCAGTGTTTCACGTCACATTTTAGTACCGGTACGGTACGCTTGGAACCTCAACAGATCAGGTACCATTAAAAGCGAGCCGAAGCGCGCCGTACCGTACCGTACCATGCAGTGGAAACGCACCACAAGTGAGCCGTACCGAACCGAACCGTACCGTACCATGCAGTGGAAAAGCGCCAAAGCGTGCCGTACCGAACCGAACCGTACCGTACCATGCAGTGGAAAAGCGCCATAATGAATAAGTACTAGTGTCTAATGAATAAGTACTAGTATCTATTTAATACGTACTAGTATAATGAATAAGTACTAGTAACTAATGAATAAGTGTCTAATGAATAAGTACTAGTAACTAATGAATAAGTACTAGTGTCTAATGAATAAGTACTAGTACCAATTTAATAGGCACTAGTATCTAATGAATAAGTACTAGTAACTAATGATGAAGCACTAGTACCTAAAGAATAAGCACTAGTAGCTAATGCAGTGTTTCCCCTAGAAATTTTTTCAGCAGCGGTGCTGTTACGTGCCGGAAGCTGTTACCAAGCCGCGGTGGGGCGGGCGAGGCGGGGTGGGGGTGGTTGGGGGCGTGGTTTAAATTTTTTTTTTTTTTAAATAACCCCTTCAACTTCAGCCATGACTTCTGGCAAGATAATTGCAGCACCTTGAACTGGTCACAAACAGAAAAATTAATTTTAGAATTTTTGACAGGATTATTTGTTTTTATTGTTAATTTTCAGCTATAAGGTAGAAATTGATAGGGGAAAAATGAAACGTCACAACCCAGAAAAAGATTATTTACAATTTATTTAATTTTTTTTCCTTAATGGCAAAGGCCACACCCAATCTGTGAGTACTTAATTTTTCTGGGCTTTTCATAAAAGATCTCTAAAGGCTCTTTGGTAATTGAATGCTATTGTTGGGGGGCCATTAATGCTGACACACATCTTTTTTTTTCTGTAACACACTTTAACACTTAGATACATAATGTAACCAGTACTTTCATTTACTTTATCCTGTAGACATTTTGAACATTAAAATCCAAATGAAACTTTTCATTAGTTTAAAACTTCACTACCCTCCAGGGACGTGCAGAGTTCATCAGGGACAGGAGCTCAAATGTAAGAAAGGGGCAATATGTATAAAAAATAAAATAAAAAAGTATGTGTGAGAGTGATACTATTTTATGTTTTCTTATGCTCATCTAGCCTGCATTTATTTAATAAAAAAAATACAGAAAAAAACAGTAGCCTAATATTGTGAAATATTACATGATGTTATTTTTTATTGGAATTAGAATCTTTTACTAGAATATTAGAATTTTTAGAATCTTTAAAAAAAAGAGCATCACATATCATCATATTAATGATATCTGAAGGTTCGTGTCGTGTGTGACACTGAAGCCCCGACAACCCCCTCTCTGCACGCGCCTGCTAACCTCAGCTCCTCCATGGTCCCCATCTGCCTTTCTATACACACACCAGTTTAGTTGACTCATCTGAAAAATTAAATAAGATTTAACTATCAGGATTATGAGCAGTAGGTGATACTTCCTCGTCCTCATGGAAGAGTTCGCACCGCTTTCTCCTTTCCACAAGCGCTCGCTCTCTCGTGGAGTCTCTCGTTCCTATGCAACCTTGAACAGAGGCGCGCTTGGAAAAGCGCCGCCGCCGCGTCACTTCTATTATGAGCGCGCATGCCGCATTTGAAATAACGAACGGCCCGTTATGGAAACGCAACATTAGCCTAATCGAAAATATTTCCATATGTGGCTCTTTCCTCCGTTCTTGTCAACAAGTGGATTCGCCACTGCATTAGCAGCGCTGCGGGTCGCCATGTCTGTGTTTTTAGGTGCATAAGTGAATGTCATGATATTGCTGATCATGGAAAAATTTTGCAGCGGCGCTGAAAATCCAGCGGCGGCGCTACGCCGCTGCTTAATACATGGTAGGGGAAACACTGTAATGAATAAGTACTAGTACTTAATGGAATAGATACTAGTATCTAGTACTAGTAGCATGAAAATATAGACTAGTAGGTTTAAATGATTAAATGTTAAAACGGCTTGCCATATTACGGCTAGTCAGAAAGACGTTGTTGATATCTACAATGTTAATACCAGATAGTCAAACTTCGCTTTTAAATGTTAAAAGGGCTTGCCATAGTGAGTGCTTCTAATTTACTTCACTTTTCTCCGTTGAAGTCTATGGGGTTGCTGTGTCCATCTCTTCAGTGGGACTCATCTCTTCATCACAGATGTGAAAGTTGAACAAGCCTGAAGCTTCGAACGTCATTGGTCACGGGATTTTGTTAGAACTAATCAAGCATCGACACTTCACTGAAAATCTTTCCATTTTGACACGTCTCTGAGCTTCTGTCACGGCTAACATCACTAGATTCAGAGAAAGGGTAACTATTTAGATACTTGCAAGTCCGGGACTTTGTCCGTAAGCATTTTCCGGGGGTTCCCCTTGATCCCACCCTCCACTATTGTCGATACCATATCAAATATTAATCCTTATCAAAGAGAGGCCATCTCCACAATATATAACACCTTTTTCACATGTTACCCTTTGACTTCTGATAGTCTGCGGATTACGTGGGCTAGGGATCTTAATATAGAGATAGAGACAGAGACATGGCAGTCGATTTTGAGACGTGTTCACACGTCATCTGTTTGTGCTCGCCACAGAGTTTTACAGTGTAAAGTTGTTCACAGAGTACACTGGTCTAAAAGTAAATTAGTCCGCATGTTCCCTGACATTGATCCAAGCTGTGACAAGTGGCATCTAGAACCAGCTAATTTAACTCACGTGTTCTGGACTTGTCCTGCTTTATCTTTTTTCTGGGAGTCTGTTTTTGACTCGCTTTCAGCTATCACTTCTGTTAATATCCATCCCTCTTCGCTAATCGGCTTGTTTGGAGTACTACCTGCTGATTATTCGTTGCCGTCTCATTTCGCTGAGTTGGTAGCTTTTCTTACGCTGCTAGCGAGATGTTGTATTTTGATGAACTGGAAGGGTCCTCACGCTCCTTCTCGTACTCGGTAGGGGTGTGCGATTTTATCGATTCTGCGATAGCGTTTCATTAACTTGAAACGCCGTGCTCAAATTCACTCAAATGAATCATGTCTGTAGGCTATATAGTTTTCCTCCCATAGAGCATATTATAAAGAAAAAGCTTAACGTCAATGCAGTAAGACGGTGATATTTAAACTCAGCCAATACACCTTACTGAACAGAACATGCAACGCGCGATTGCACGTTAAGCGTTTTATAATGGTTTTCTATGGGTGTTGTTCATAATCTGATCTAATGTTTGCCTCTATAACGTATGCTTTATTAATAGGGTAGGGCTATATTATTGTGTACTAAATTTGGTGCTTCAATATCACTCTCATTAAGCGTCTTAAATGCGGAAGAACGCCTGATTATGCTGCCGTTGTCTCTTTCAGCAGAATACTGCCATCTAGTGGTAGCAGGTTTTTTTCAGACAGCTGTGTGTGGATCGTGCAAGGCGAAACCGCGAAATGAAAGTCTCAAAATCCAAATGAATCAAAATAGGATCGACTCAGAAACGAGTCAATGAATGCACGCGTGTCACCTGATCCACACATGCACATCTTCTGTGTTGTATGTGCAAAGTATGATACACTAATACAAAGGAAAACATTTGTATTCACAAAAATGTCTCTATTTGTACAAATTGCTTCACATTCATTCAATTTTGAATTTTGCACACGCAAGTTGAAAGGCATGGATAAAACATTTCTGCAACATGTATCAAGTTCATTGATAAGTGCGCTTGTACGTGTTAATCATTTTGATACTATAATCATCCCATAGTCCAGGGGGTACAGCACTCTAAAACACTGGAGAACCACTGAACTTAGGAAAAGGGATAATTATGTAGATCTGCACAAATGCTACTGCTTAAGAGTGCTATGTCAATAATTTCTCATAAGCTTAATTGAATTGGCCTAGAGATAATAATTATGACATTTTCTGATGTGCAAATATGCAAAGACTTTTCGTCAACTACAACTATAAAAAACAGGATGACTCAAATGTGATTAAGACCAATAAGCATTTTCGTCTGAAGACTAAGACTAAATCAAAAATGGCTGCCAAAATTAACACTGGCCTACATACACGTGCGCGCTACAATGCTGTTGCGTATGTATTAAATATTAAGTAAATTTAATATAGTTTAAGTCAAATGTTTTATTTAATTCAAGTTATGTATTAAATATTAAGTAAATTTAATACATAATTTAATATAATTTAAGTAAAATGTTTTATTTAATTCAAGTAGCCTCCTTGTACATAATTATTTTCTAGGGTTTAAAATGTATACAGATTTGACATTTTCCCCTCATACTTCTGTCGAAATGGGTACGAAGTTGGCATTGAATTTCATTTGAAATGGTATTAAAAAGGTCTTAAAAAGCCTTGAATTTAAGTTGGAGGATCCTGGGGGTACCCTGAATAAATGGAACTAATTTTCTCAACACATCTTTAATTCATTTTGTCCAGCATTTGCAAGCTGTAGACTCTGTCCAGTCAGAGACATATATTGTGTAATTGATGTTTTTAGTTTTCAGTTCAATTAATTCAATCCAAGTAAATGGAACACTCACAAGATGTCACCAAAATCACTCTGTCCCCTTTAAATCTTTCAGAAAATGATGTAAGTGTATCGAATTATATCGAAACGTATTGAATCGTATCGTTGGCTGAATATCGTGATATATATCGTATCGTGAGCTGAATATCGTGTATCGTATCGTATCGTGAGATTAGTGTATCGCTACAGCCCTAGTACTCGGTGGATAAAAGATGCCTTATTTTTTGCTAAATTGGAAAAAATTAAACACTGCCTTCGTGGTTCCATGGTTAAATTTGCAAGAATTTGGTTACCGTTTTTAGAGCATGTTAAATCTCTGCAGCTGGATGCAGTCCCAATTGACTTACTGACCACCCAGCCTGCCCTATCAGTGTTGGTTATTCCGGTAGCACACTTTATTTACTAAGTATTTGGGTTACTCAACTTTACTTACTGGACCTAGTTAAGGCTCACTTTGGCTTATGTCTGTATTATTACATACAGTTCTGTTATAAATATATTATATTATATACTGTACTAAACCTGTTAGTGGGGTGAAGGACTTTGTGTTGGTGTTTTTGTATTGATTTTTTTTTTTTGATTTGTTTGTCTCTGTTGTTGTGAACAATTCAATAAATAAATCATATATATACATTTTTTTTATTCTTATTATTGGGTGTTTTTTGTGTTTTTTATATTTATGTACATTTTGTTTATTTGTATGTACTAATGTTGAAACTCAAGCAACAAAAAATTCCTCATGGGGATAATAAAGTAATCAATAATGCGCTTAGATCGTTAAAATAGTGCCCTGAGTGTTCCTCCATGTGAGTCAATAACCCACTCAAATCTATCTTATATTTCATCTTGAAAATAGCCACACATTGTTTAGAATTAAGGTCTGCAAATTCTCTCAATAAGATTTTGACTTCACACTAATCCAGGTGATTTATCTCCTTCATTTCTCTCTCCAGTGATGTCTTCCTCCAGCGGTCCACTGACTGAGGAGCTTCAGTGCTCTATATGTCTGGACGTGTTCACTGATCCAGTCAGCACTCCATGTGGACACAACTTCTGCAAGACCTGTCTGAATAAGTGCTGGGACAACAGCCAGACCTGCAACTGTCCATATTGTAAAGAAACATTCAAGCACAGACCTGATCTCAAGATTAATACCACACTCCGAGAAGTTGTAAATCACTATAAAAAGAAAAGTCCTGAGAAAAAACCTGAAGTTCTGAAAAACCCTGAAGTTCTGTGTGACGTCTGTGAGGAAAGAAAGCTGAAAGCCCTGAAGTCGTGTCTGGTGTGTCAGAGCTCTTACTGTGAAACTCACCTAGAGCCTCATCTGAGAGTGGCAGGTTTTAAAGAAACACAAACTGATCAATCCTGTGAGTAATCTGGAGGACTATATATGTCAGAAACATGAGAGACCTCTGGAGCTGTTCTGTAGAGATGATCAGACATGTGTGTGTCCGATGTGTGACGTGACAGACCACAAGAACCACAACACTGTTTCTTTAGAAGAGGAGAGTGAAGAGAAGAAGGTAGAAGTTACTGACAAACTGATTTTAAATGGCTCTTATCATGAGGAATCACATGTTCTTTTATATAAATCATTCGATTATGAAAACATATTGTGTGTTGTTCTCTGTCTATAGACTCAACTGATGAAGACCCAGAAAGACACACAGCAGAAGATCCAGGACAGAATCAAGAAGATTCAAGACGTCAAACACTCAGCAGAAGTCAGAAAAGTGAGTTTATAATAATTAAATTTGACTAATTTAATCCTCCTCCTCCCCTCCTCCTCTTCTCCTCCTCCTATTTATCCTCCTCTTCTCCTTCTCCTCCTCCTATTTTCTCCTCCTCCTCCTCCTCCTTCTCCTATTTTCTCTCCTCTCCCTTCTCCCCCTCCCTTCTCTCCTCATCTTTCTTCTCCTCCTCTTCCCTCCTCTCTTCTCCTCTATTCTTCCTCTCTCTCCTCTCTCTCTCCTCTCTTTCCTCTCTCTCCTCCTCCTCCTCCTCCTCTCTCCATCCTCCTTCTCCTCTCTCCCTCCTCTCTCCTCCTCTCTTTCCTCTCTCCCCTCCTCCTCCTCTCCTTTTCCTCCCCTCCTCCTCCTCCTATTTTCCTCCTCTCCTTCTCCTCCTCTTTTTCTCCTCCTCCTCCTCCTCTCTCTCCTCCTCCCCTCCTCCTCTTCCTCCTCCTCCTCTTCTCCTCCTCCTCCTCTTCTCCTCTTCTTTTCCTCCTCCTCCTCCTCTTCTCCTCCTCTTCTCCTCCTCCTCCTCTTCTTCTCCTCTTCTCCTCCTCGCCTCCTCTCCTCCTCTTCTCCTTCTCCTCCTCCTCCAATTTTCTTCTCCTCTTCCTCCTCCTCCTCCTCCTCCTATTTTCCTCCTCTCCTTCTCCTCTTTTCTCCTCTTTTCCTCCTCCTCCTCTTCCTCCTCCTCCTCATCCTCTTCTCCTCCTCCCCTCCTCCTCCTCCTCCTTAGAGCTTAGATCGGGCCCAAAAAATCCGATTTAATCCGAACCCGATTTAAACCCCACCATTTTTAATACTTGGGCCGTTATAACCAGGGGCGACGCCAGATAATTTTTTTAACTCAAGTGCTGAATGGGTGCTAGACCATTGACAGGGGGAAGCTGCACAATTTATATATATATAGGCTATATTATAAATACTATTAATAAATGTGCAAAAATTGTTTACTTAATATTTAATATTCAATTATTTTAATATCACAATGAAAGTTTAAATTTTATGAAATTGAACAAGCACGACATTCAGCATTCAATCAAATATTCTTAAAGATTCATTATTATTAATAATGTTATTTCGACTTATGTGTGCATGCAACAAGCAAGATGTGCATTTGTAAATTCAGTGACAAGCGTGCCGAGAATTGATTTAATTTATGATGAGATGCTCCAGTTCACGTGCTATGGTGACCGTGGCTCGCTGGCGCCTCCATGTCATGATTGTCTGCTATATTTGCTTCTTATTTATTAAATCCAGGCAATCGGTTAATGAAAAGGTTATTAAAATTAAGATACAATTTATACAAAACGAAATTCACTTTAACCCTTTGGGGTCTAAGGTGTTTTCGGGCTCTTGTGATGTTTTGACATGCCCTGGCATTTGTGCTTTTTTCAGTTATTTATAAACATGTTAATGGCAAAGGTGTAAATTCACTCTATATAGCACAAACGGGCCTACCATGATATGTGAGCAACATGTATGTACATGTTTGTATTTTTAAGAGAATAATGTTTATGCGTGATTATTGAAAAAAATAAAAATGAAAGTTGCTGAAATAAGGCCACAAAACACATATTGATTATTTCTTCACAAGACTTTTGAAAATTGTATCACATAGTCTAGAACAGGGGTTCTCAAAGTCTATATTCAAAGGTCCAAATCAGAATTTTCCTCAATGTCAAAGGTTCGAAACGAAGGCGTTTTTTTGTTGACGGGGGTGTATTGGATGGGGCATGAGTAGGGTTGCCAACTTTCTGAATTGGAAATAAGTAACGGGGGGTGGGGGGGTATAGTGACATGCCCCCACGGAGGAAAATTTTGAAAAATAACCCCTGAAATTCATACATTTTATAGCACATTATAAATGCAATTTATTAGGCAAAGTTGCATTATATATTTTTTTATATTTTTATAAGTTGCACAAAAATTTGTATAGCAAAGTAGGCTTAATCTATATACAAGACTTAACCACTCAGATATATAAAGGATATCATGACCATTTTGCCAAAAATGAACCATGTATTTGTTTAGTTCATAATACGTTTTATTTTTAACTTACAAATACGTATTATACGGAACGGTGAGGCACACAAGCACATTTGCGCACACACACGTAAGGTCACTCTCTCCCTCTCTGCCGGTTTGGAGCTCGTGAGCTCTAGATTGCGGGAGATTTGAACTAATTTGCGGGCATCAGGGAGCCGCTATCAATATGCGGGAGACTCCTGGAACTTCCGGGAGACTTGGGATATCTGTGAACGCATACCTCTCTGTCCAATCATCTTTGAAAACTCTATTTTCTTCATCAACTTTTCTTTTCCTGGACAATGACATCCTCCACACCCATTCAAACGCTTCCTGCGGTGAAGTGTCGCGTTGCGCCCCTTTTTACAGTCTATGGTTGCGCCTGATTACGTCAAAAGTAATTCGCTTACTGGATGTCATGGCAACTAAATCACGGAGGAAAACTTTAAATATCTCGCCTTCGTTTTAATTTTGGACCATCTCAAAAAATAAACAAATGATTTTAACATGCGTTTATCAAAGTAGGAAAACCACACTTTTAATCCCTTACACACAATTAGTGCTCTCGAAATACGAAATGGAGGCGGGTCCGGATTGAATTCCCTCCTGGTCCGGATCCGGACCGGAGTCCGGACTTTGAGAAGTACTGGTCTAGAATATTTGTTCCAAAACTATGTGAGAATCATCCTGACTACTCATTCAGATAAGTCAATAAAGTATTTTAAATTTTTAATGACATGTTTTGTTTGAGAAAGCTTTATGCGAGGAGGCGTGATCTCTCATTAATATGTGTGGCATTCCACACCTGAGAAAGACAAAGACACTCCGAATAATGACCCTATTAGGTGCTATCAGGCCATATCATTAGGAGCCTTGCACAAAGAATGAGGAGATTTAAAAGAGAATGGCTTTTAGATTGTTTGGATTTATTTACAACACACACACACACACACACACACACACACACACACACACACACACACACACACACACACACACGACACACACAGACACACACACACCACACACACACACTGTAAAAAGTTTAACTATTATTTACTCAATTTTTTTGGTGAAACATTTTTACACTCAAAAAAATTGAGTAAATTTTAAAGCTGTGAAATCAATGAAATTTACTGTGTGAATTGAGTAAATGCAAGTAAAAAAAATAAGTAAATCGAAGTAACTGCATCTGGTACATTAAGAAATAAAATTGAGTATAATTTAACATTTAAAAAACAATATTTATGAGTAGGCTAATATTAACTGTTTTTAATTATAAGTAATATTAACTTCTTTTATTTCATATAAACCTTTGTAAAATAGTAGCCTATTTCATACAACAACCAGTATACGTTAAATTACATTGGCCTTTATTGTCATTGAGTACAGCAATACAGCACATTTTACACTGTTTTTAACATGTATACAATATTGCCTACATTTAAACTCAATTAACAAACATTTTTGAAGTAAAAATGAAACATTTAAACATTCAGGTAGCCTAATTCAAGTGTAATCAACCAGTCTGTTATCCAATGTCCACCGGATTAGCGCTGGTTTTCGTCCCGGAGACGGACTCGCGCTCTGCGGGTGAACTTCGAACTTTAGACCGCTGTCCTGAATACCGTCCCACTCATAGCCGAAAGATACTGACTCCATAACCTGCCAATAAACAAACAGTGACAGTTCTGAGGACATTTTATCATCCAAATGAATTTTATTCATTATCATTAGAAAGGAATAAAGTCGTGTGTTTATGCAAGGCGCTTCAATCACGCGACTGTAAAGACAGGCGCAACTCTGTTTAGGTGTCGAATTACGCCTCTGCATGTTGTTTTGCATTAAATAAAATGATTTAAAGCACAGTAATGATTGTATAGATAAGATAATATATACACAAACCTGAATTTCACAGAAGAAATGCACCAAATCTGCAACGCTGAGAAGAGAGATGTTGTACTGGAGACCGGAGAGTTCAAACAGCCCGCGCTCACTCAACCAACCGTCGAGTTGGTCAAGTCAGAGGGTGGGGGAGGGGTGCATTGTTTTAATTGAGTAAACTTACTAAATTTCTTAAGAGTGTGAAATATATTAATAATATGGATTTGAATTAAGTAATATTTTTTTTGTTTCTTGAAACAGATCAGTTTAATTAAACATTCTCATATTTTTTGATAGAAATTTCACAAATATATTAAGTGTATTATAAAGAAATAATTGGTTAGTCAAATACTAAATAATTTTATTGAAAAAAACTTAAATATATCTGTAAATTCTAGATAAAATGAACTGTTGGATTTTTACTAAATTATTTTGGTATGTTTAACTCAAACAATCAAGTTAACGATATTCAGAGATTTTATTAAGTTAATAAAGTTAAATATTTCTGTAATATTTACTAAGCCACAGAATTATTTTTTACAGTGCACACACACACACACACACTAGGGGTTGAACGACTTCAGATTTTTTGAAGTCGACTGTTATGACATCAAAGTCGAGTCGACGTCGACTAGTCGATGACATCATTCATAAAAACACAAAAGATCATAGGACTGCTTTGCAACATGCCACAATTTGCAATTAATTAACAGAACATTATAGGCTACAGATGCTGACAGCTCATAATGGGGCCGTTTACACCTGGACACTTCATGCGTTTTTACTGATCTGATTTATCAAAACGATTAAATTTATGTTTTCGCAAAACGGATATAAATCCGATCTTCAAACAACGCGCTATATGCAGATTTAACGGATTTCACGTCACCACACCAACAGTAATGCGCTGCATTTTATTGATCATCAGCTAATTTCAAAAACAAAGACCGCAATAAGAGAGACAGCACTGTTAAAGATTATTTTGTTTCTTTACTTTTAACGAAGATGATTGTGTGGAAGTGTCTGCGACTTACTTTCACTTTGATTTGCGATAGTTTGCACGTTGGCTTGATGAATAGATGCTCGAGCTGCTTATCTGCGGCGATGCGTGTTGCAGCTTCATCGCTACAATACGCTCTCACATGCTCTCACACGTTTATTTTTAGCATTTTTAGGAGAAGTCCAATTTACATATGTGGTTTCAACAACCAGATGCATTTACACTTGTCCAGTTTCGCCTGTTAAGCGGCCCAGACCTCCACCTGAAGTGGTTTGAGCGATCGGATTTAAATCCGTCTCGAATGCGTTACGGATGGCATTTACAGCCCACTGTTTACATCATCATCATCATCATGATTGATCGCATTAGTGATGCGCAGATCCAAGTAATAATATTCCAATTAATTGCGGGTAAATTAGAGGTAGGCTACATCAATATATAAATAAATGAAAAACATAATGTTTTAATGATTTTAATAAAGAGACTGAACTCTAACTTCCTGGTAAAACAGTGAGCGTGCGTCATGCTTTTACTTTCGTTTTCAACAATATGTGTTAGTAAAGTATTTACACACACTTAATGTACCAATGCTGCTTTCTTGCTGCAATAACCCTCTGGGCTCTTCATCTGTTGTCGTCTGCAACATGTTAGTATCAAAATTAGCGCAATCATAGTGTCACATGATCAACGCGACTAGTCGACGTCAAGCTTAAAGCGTCGCGGCATTGCATTAAGGTCGACTAGTCGACTAATCGACTAGTCGGTTCAACCCCTAACACACACACACACACACACACACACACACACACACACACACACACACACACACACACACACACACACACACACACACACACACACACACACACACTGCTTAGAATAAGTGAACACACCCATGCTAAAGTTGACTAAAAACAGGAATAAAAAATCTTAATTAAATAAATGAGGAAAACTCCAACTTTTAGGGACATGAATAATGTCCTTGAATTCTTTGTGAATGAATAATGTATCGCAAATAATAAAATGTTCTTCTTTAAAATACAGGGTGCAGACGTCTGGACACTTCTATCACACACCCTTCTTTTCAGTTCAAAGTTAGAGTTGGAAACATCTTGAAAAGAAAATTGTCTTTTTCCATAAATGTCTTAGTTTGATCATACATATTTCAAAGTTGAGGATTCATTATGTCCGCTGCTATCAGTGTCATGGTCTTCACTCTGAAGCGCTCTTCAATCTATCGTTGCGAACACTATTCATTCCGGTGAAATCACAAAATAAAATGCACACAAACGGGTGTCCTATATACTTGTGTGCTTGATATAGACTGTAACCACTGATGAACATTTTTGGTTTTGATGAGAGAAAAAAAATATGCCGGGGGCGGATTTGAACCCGTAACCTCTGACACGCTTGGCAAACGATCTAACCACTAGACCACAGAAGAACTCAAACAAAACTTGCAGATCAATATATTTCACTAAATCATTATAACCTAAGCAAAGTAAGTAAAAAGTAAAAAGTTTACACGAGCGTATAGGCCTACACGAATGTTGTGTTGAGGTAATATTTACTAGGCAAAATATAGTCTGAAAATGTATTTGAGCTCTATGATCAGAAAAGGAATTATAAAACACTAAACAACTTACTCCGAACTTGAATCCTCGGGGTCAATTCGTTCTTCAAAATGGAACCGTCCGTCGTCTGAGTTTCAAATTCCACTGAGAAAAAGGTGAATTATTCCCATTTGTCCATAATCCTCTGAAGGAGTAACGTTAGCGTGCTTCCATCCCTAAAACGCGATGAACTATCAGTGAATCTCTGATGAAGAATCTGTGTTTGGCAGTGATCGGGGGCGTGCCGCGTTTGATGCATAGATCGCCTATTTACCATGTCAAAAGCGCTGGGGGTGTGGCGGGCTCAGCTCATTAAAAATAATGAAGGGAGAGCGAAAAAACTGTAACTCTCCTTGGTTTCAAACGGATTACATAAACTGTAAATATTTTTTTTTTAAATAAATTACTTCGTTTAAAAGAAGAGAATTTCAGCTTCATAAAGAGACATATCTCGTATCTCTGTGACAAGTATTGACAGAGTTACAGTTAATATTTCGGACGCGTTTCAGAACGGACCTCACTGACAGAGAGAAAGTAAAACGCGCATCATGTTTATTTTTCTTTATTTGACGAAAAGCACAACACTTTGTTTTTATTGTGAGTATCCACAAAAAAAAAAATACACACTTAACAGGATCTAATGATGTACAACACTTATATTTAAGATCAAAATCAACAGAGTAATTTGAAAAAATCCAGCAAAACGCGAGGACGCGTTTTCCGACCCCTAAGGGTTAAAGAAAGGTTTCTACAAGACAAAACATAATGAAGTGGTAAAAATCATGCCTGAATGGATGGATCGCAAATGGATCCGATCCGAATGAAGGACATTGAAGGCTGACTATCATCCTTTCTGTCATGACTAGCCTGCATGTGTCTGTTCATCGTCGAAGTCCACGTTTTTTTTTGCTGTCATCATCGGCGAGCAGCGCGCCGCACTTTCACTCAACAAAGCTGACACATATGTTGTCACTGCCCACGACTAGTTTAAAATATTTCCATACCTCCGACTTTCCTTCATACTTGCTCAAAGTTAATTCTCCTATTAAATATTTTTTCTTTACTTCTTCAAGCTCCATGTTGCACTTAAGCTACACAATACAGCACAGTCGGCCCGGCCCGGCCCGCGGGTCGGGTCGGGCTCGGGCAGAGAATCTAAGCTCTACTCCTCCTCCTCTTCTCCTTCTCCTCCTCCTATTTTCTTCTTCTTCTCCTCCTCCTCCTCCTATTTTCCTCTCATTCTCCTCCTCTTTTTCTCCTCCTCTTTCCTCCTCCTCCTCCTCCCCTCCTCTCTTTCCTCCTCCTCCTCTTCTCCTCCTCCTCCTTTCTCCTTTTCCTCCTCCCCCCTTTCTCCTTTTCCTCCTCCCTCCTCCTATTTTCCTCCTCTCCTCCTCCTTCTCCTCCTCTTTTTCTCCTCCTCCTCCCTCCCCTTCTCCTCTTCTCTCTCTCCTTTCCTCTTCCTCTTCTCCTTTCCTCCTCCTCCTCCTCCCCTCCTCTCCTCCTTTCTCCTTCTCCTCCTCCTCTTCTCCTCCTCTCCTCCTCCTTTCCTCTTCTCCTCCTCCTCAAAGGACAGCAAGCCGAGTTAGTTTACTATTAACCTTTAAGGCTGAATGGGCAGGCGAACTAGTGAATTTAAATATCTATTATTGTATATTGATATTGTTGTTTGAATTGTTTAATTATAAATTGTTTTATAAAAGCAATTTCACACTCACGGTCGCTCTGCTGGTCTGAATATCGACACGTCTGTGATTCCCTGATCACTTAGTAAAGTAATAACACATCTCTCCTCAGCAAGACACATGATTTGAGGAACCATTCAGTGCAAATGGTGCAGAATGAGGGTTTTGAAAAGCGCCTAAAACACTGAAGTATGAGAAATAATATCAGTGATTCTTCTCTTAACAAACACCACTAATAATGTGTTGATTGTCCTGGTTGAAAAGAGAAACACAGAGAAGGAGAAAGCAGCCCGTGTGGAGCTCTTCACTGATCTCATCCGCTCCATTGAGAGATGTCAGACTGAACTGCTGGAGATGATGGAGGAGCAGCAGAAAGCAGCAGAGAAACAGGAGGAGGAGATCATTGAAGAGCTGGAGCAGGAGATCACTGAGCTAAAGATGAGAAACACTGAGCTGGAGCAGCTCTCATACACTGAAGATCACCTCCACCTCCTACAGGTCAGTCAACATCTCTCTGATCAATGATAATGCAGTATATGACACCAGAACACTCCCCATGCTGAAGGATTTCTCCTCTCTCCTGCTGTAGATTTACTCATCCCTGTGCAGCTCTAGAAACACCAGGAACTGGTCTGAGATCAGTGTGAAGACTGAGGAGAGTCAGGAGACTCTGAGGAGAGCTCTGACTAAACTGCAGGACTTTCTACAGGATAAACTCAAGCTAACTGGTACAGAAATATCAAATACACCATACAGATAGACATATATTTATCATCTTTTACAGTTTTTCTCGATTGTTTACACACATTTCCTGAAAGCATGCCTCATACTTTTAGAACTCTTCACACAAATCAAAAAACACACACACACTATGGGGAAAACCCCTCAATTATCCTGCAAAATGAAACTTTACATTCAAAACAGTGTTATATTTTCTCAAAATGGTATTTTGTTTTCAAAATACACACACAAACCATCATATGAATAGACATTTATAAGAACCAGTTGAACACTGATGTGCTCAATGTAAAACACTGTGATGAATGAAAAACACTTCTTCTCCATTCATCATAATGACTCAGGCCTTTTTTGTTCAGTGTTACACTTACTACAGACAGTACATACATAAGTGTGTTGTAAAATATTTGAGAATATTGTACAACAAATACACGGCAACAATAATATTTTATTTTTTTTCGACAAAAACAATGGGAGATACATCGCACATTTCATACATCCCAACCAACACAAAGTTGCACATACGGTGGTCTACATACAAACAACAGAAAAATGTACTTGTATGCAGTTACAGTAAAAAAAAAATAACTATGCTGCATCTTCTCTTCTGCTTCTGTCTTTTATGCTAAAGCTCTGATTGCTAATTGTAAAACTGTGTGACGTGTGTTTGCCCATGTGACGAGTCAGTGTGCAGATCTGAATGGCAGTGTGTTCCTTGTGAAAACAAGAGATTTTGTGCATGAAAATTGTGCCAAATGCAGAGAATTGTGTGTAGTGTTTTAATAAAACGTGTGTTTTAGAACTGCAATTTGAGTGTAAAGCAGGAATTGTGCTTGTAATTTAGCAGAATTGGTTCAGGGGGTTGGTGAATGAGTTACATGTTGTGGTCATTGTGTCTCAAGTACCAGAATTTGTGTGTAAACAATTGAGAAAAACTGTAATATCAGTAATGAAGAATGAGCTGAAATAAGAGAAGTATGTGATCATCAATATGCGATCATGTGTTTGTCTCATTATCATCACAGTTCTTCTTGAAGAGAGCAGGTCATATTTATCTCTAATTTCAGAAAACATGCAGTAAATTCATCTTGTACTAGAAACTTCATCACTGTAACCAGAACATTTAGTAGCAGGCTTTAGTACATCTATGAACACTTTTAGATGAGAAACAACGGAAAGAAACATTCACTTTCTGCCATTTTCTGTTTTATCTAAATGATGTTTTATTTAAAAAGGTTCGGGAGGAGCATGCGCAGATAATTAACACGGGTGGAGAGCACTCAGCAATCAACGATGAGAGCTATATATAGGCTACCCAGTGGTCTCACCTCGTTGCATTGGCAGTTTTTGCAGCATAACAGCATTTGACCACGCAGTACCTTCCTAAACACGTCTGAACTAGGCTCTTCCCGTTCGATGAAGAATCTTTTGTCCTTCAGAATCAGAAATCAGACTCGCTCCTCCAAAACACCCAAAGTGGCTCAATAATATTTAGATCTGGTGACTGTGCAGGCCATGGGAGATGTTCAACTTCACTTTCATGTTCATCAAACCAATCTTTCACCAGTCTTGCTGTGTGTATTGGTGCATTGTCATCCTGATACACGGCACAAAACTGTGCTCTTACCCTGCTAATTGGACCTTCAGAGTCTGCTCTTATTGATTCAATGTGCAATTAATGAAGATTGGCCACCAGGCTGGTCCAATTTAGCCATGAAACCTCCCACACTAAAATGAGAGGGGTTTCAGTTTCATTGTCCAACCCCTGTATAATAATATAAAATATTGTTTCAATATTTATTGAATTTTATTATTATATTATTTAAATATTATTTTTATTACATTTTTATTCCTCTTTTTTTTAACCTACAGTTTGATTATGATTGTTTGTTGTTATTTTAGTTTATGTTTTTGCTGTTAGATCATAATTGCTGTTCCCTTCTAAAGTTTTATTACCATTTATAGAATTACATTTTTTTTCGATTTGCTAAACGACAGTGAGCACAACTGAGCTACATGTGCAAAACTCTAACTACAGTCTGCACTACCAACAGTCACCTTAGCTAAACAGTTTACATCACCTGCAAAACTCATTCCAAGCAACACAACTCTTAACACATGGCTCAAAACAGGCTCAGTGCAGCCAAACACTATACACAACCCTCACTGAGATAACACACACTGTCACTCAGAACACACTGAGAGTAAAAACACTACACAACCCTCACTGAGATAACACACACACTGTCACTCAGAACACACTGAGAGTAAAAACACTACACAACCCTCACTGAGATAACACACACACTGTCACTCAGAACACACTGAGAGTAAAAACACTACACAACCCTCACTGAGATAACACACACACTGTCACTCAGAACACACTGAGAGTAAAAACACTACACAACCCTCACTGAGATAACACACACACTGTCACTCAGAACACACTGAGAGTAAAAACACTACACAACCCTCACTGAGATAACACACACACACTGTCACTCAGAACACACTGAGAGTAAAAACACTACACAACCCTTACTGAGATAACACACACACTGTCACTCAGAACACACTTAGAGTAAAAACACTACACAACCCTCACTGAGATAACACACACACTGTCACCCAGAACACACTGAGAGTAAAAACACTACACAACCCTCACTGAGATAACACACACACTGTCACTCAGAACACACTGAGAGTAAAAACACTAGCATCAAACACCAATACAAGAAAATACAAACTTTTTATCTTTATAGTTTGAACATAGACTGTAAAAAATATGGACGTAGTGTCCGTGACGTCACCCGTAGGTTTCTGAAGAGCGTTTTTGAAGCCTAAAGTGGGCGGGGCCAACCGTCGCCATCTTGGCAGAGCGTCATCTCTCGTCACTCCCGGATAACAGAAAATGGGCAAAGAGGCGGGACATGGGTGGAGCTGAGGTGCTACTGGCCTCGCGCTAAAGTGGCAGCAACAGTCAAATTTCATGTTTTTCCCCTTCGAAATACTATAAAAGTTTAAAGACGTAACTAAAAGTGAGATTGTGTATCGTGATGCATTATTATTCTGCTAACGTTATTAAAAATGCAGATGCAGTAACTTACAATATTGCTCTGAGTCTGAGCTTGTGACAGTGATTCATGCGCATACATGTCAGTCAGCGCGGCATCGAACGTCAAGTTCTAAAATAGATTTATTCAGTCCATTTTAAAATATGATTTTGGCCGCCTCACAATTTCTCAAATGGATTAAACCAAAGATATTACCTCAGAAGTTCAAGTAAATGCATTAGAAATCCACGCTCATTCAAGGCTGTGCATCTATTGCATGGACGGACAGAAAGCACTGACACCTGCAGGATTTCATCTGACGGTACTTTTTATTTCACACAAAGTTAATTAAGCATATCTGTTCCGTGAGCGCAACAGTAACTTACCGCATAACGAGTGTATAGTCTCTATATCTATAGACGTTTTTAAATCTAAACTCCAAAAAGCAACAACATTTTCAGACATCCATTAGTGGTGCATGCGAGGAAAACAACTGGAAATACAGTGCTGGTTGTTCTCTCCATACTCGACGGAATCCAACAGCATAGGCGAAGGTATAATGCGTTTATTAAATTGTATTAAATAATCCCGAAAAAAGCAAAAACACGGCAGAGATGGCAGATGGCGAGTACAGCAGCTGCTTGAATTAGTTGAGGACGACGCTAACAGACACCAGACAAACAGCTGTCACCCAAGTGACCGCGCCCTTAATTATGCAGAACTTTAAATATTAATCAACTAAACGGATGAGTTATACAAAAATTCACCCCCCTCACAGTTGTTATGAAGGGCAAAATTAGCTGTATAGACCAAAGCCACATAGAGAACCAGGCTTTAAACATGTTTTTTTCTGCTGTAAAGTTGGTAATTTTAACATGGGGGAGATACAGATTTGACTCACTTCTGCAGCCAGCCTCAAGCGGCCAGTCGATGAATTGCAGTTTAACTCACTTCCGTGTTGGTTTCAAGAGAGAGACGGGGAGGTTGCCGCTTGAGTTTGAACAATTTCAGTGACTTCATACAAGGTAATATTTTCTTCAAAGAAAAGAGTGACATTCTTTCACATGATTTATAATTTTAGAACATAATACAGTTTTTTTCAATTGCTAAGAAGCGTTTGCCAATTCTTAAAATACTTTTTCTAAACTCTTAACACAGCAACACACCTACAGTACATCACACAATTAGCCAAATAGTTAATTTTCTGACCGAAACCACAGTTTGTTAAATAAATACAAACTCTACATTTCAAAACGCTAAAAACCTTTTTCTATATACACTAACTCTATCAAAACACTGCAAACCTGTTTCAAAATTGAATCATTCGGTCAAAACACTAGCACTCCTTTTCTATCCAACATGAACACATAGTCAATCATAGCGCAATGACTGTCAAAATACTAACAGTTGGTGGCATTACAAAAACTGCATTACTTGTCATGTTTCAGTTCTATCTGTATAGAACATACATACAGTATGAAATCCATTTTTCCATGAATCCATGAATTCATGGTTCATTAGATAGATAGTATGTGTACAACATAATATCTAAATATAAAGGAGTCATCAATACTTTATAGAATGTACAACTGAATAAAAAACAGTACGTGACAGAATTGCTGCAGTAAAGGCTTTATTAGCAATATGAAATTGCTGTCAGTGATCAACAAAACGAAACAAAAAAGAGAAACATACATGGCCTTTGGTTTAAAGTGTGCAAAAATAAAACAAAATGACCTGTTCTAATCGATACGATCTTCAGCATTTGGCCACATGTTCTCGTCTACATCACATCGTATGTTGTCTCTCGCTATAAACCTTGGATAGAAACCCTTGGCATGCCTTATCCACCCCTTATCCACTCCAGCCAGCATCCATGGCATCGAGGAGGGACATTTGGTCTTGATGCCGATGATCATAAACTTTCTACCTCCAAGCACAAAGAAATTCCTCAATGGGGCAGAGGAAAGGAGAGTACGGAGGAAGAAAAAGGGAAATCATTCTTGGATTTTCTGCAAACCAGTTTGTGATTGCATGTGAAGGGTGGAATGCTACATTGTCCCATGTAATCACAAATTTCCTCATGTTTCCTCCCACCTGTTCTGCTTCTGACAGCAGTTGTTGGTTGAAGTCGTCTAAAAGAAGGCACTCTCTGTTGTAGGGACCAATCTGGCTTTTCTGCAGGGCCAAACCAGCACTTGACTATACCTGGTCAAGTGTTTTGACCATGCTGGGGGCCAGCAGTTACTGTAATACAGTAAATAGCCACTGCATTGATAGCCCTCATGAAATGCATGACTTACCTGTTGGTTTGTTGAAAAATCCGGATAATGGAAGCAACGGTTGACCGTCTGAGATTAGGCTGGACTCTTTCACCAGCCTCTCTCAATGATGGACCATGGTTTATCACATGGTCTATGATGGTGGCTCTGATTTCATCCGTGACAACAGCTCTAACTCTCCTTTGAACAGCACCACGCATTCTTACTCCTCTTCCCCTAGCTCTCCTTCTCCCTTTCCCTTTTCCTTGTCCTGGTCAAACTAGACCTCTCCCTCGTCTAACTAGTCCTCTCCATCGTCCAGGCATTTTCTTTCTTTTTCCTCTGTTTGGTTCTGTGTTGCTTTGAACAAAACTAATCCAAAGAGTGCCTTTTTATTGTGTATGTCCATGTAATGGAAAGTCTTAAACATCTGGCTATGTCTCTGATTGAGATTGGAATCAGCTATGTCTTACTGTAATGATCAGTCATTTAAAAATGCTTATCAGCTGATTGAATTTTTTTTTTCAATATTTGTTTCAATACTTTTGAGCTGATATTGTTGAAGTAGATGCTTTATACTGTATCTATGGTTTGGAACATTAGGTCTTCATTTCTGGCAAGGTGCGTTAAAGCATTTGTAAAAAAGCAGGGATGCAAACAGCGCGCTTTTCGGCGCCTCGCGCTTTTTTCACGTCAGTTTGGGTGACTTGTGTGAATCGTGCAGATTCGAAGAGTTTTTTTCTGGGGGGGGGGGGGGGGGGGGTGATTTCACCAACAGTAATTCTGGATTGCATCCACCAAAAAAGTAAATAGGAAATAAGCAAATCAAAACACTGCGCGCCAAAACAGCAGGCCTATCATATGCGCGCAAGCGTGAGCCACTAGCGTTTCTTCTTGCTGTGTAACTGTCACTACAACAAATTTCTCCCTGAGGACCAGAGTTCGGCGCCGCGTATTCCCGTCTTACTGGCATTTGACTTTTTTATTTATAATGTTATATAATCTACTAGTCATGTAATTTATTAAACATTTCAACAATGCCTATTTCAATTGGGTAGGTAGGTTGTGTGTGTGTGTGTGTGTGTGTGTGTGTAATCTACATATATATCATTACGTTTTAGCTAACGTTACATCAAGTTCACATGTAAAAGACCTAACGTTAGTGCTTGCTAGCAGATCATATTATGGATACCTGTAGCTACATTGAAAAAGTTGTTCGACTATAATCATGTTCGTTTGCACGTTATGCATTTTAATATTAAATTCCTGACTTGGCTAACGTTACTATCGCCTATCTTGTACAGTAATATTAAACCCTACGTCACCGATTTTCCAATGTTGTTGTTAATGCTAGATTAGGGGTAATGCTAGATAAATGCTGCATGCATGCCCATGGATTTACTATGGTTAATGTGTAAGGAATAATTGACGACAGGCCGTTGAATTATTATAAAAAAAATAATGCACAGCCGAGGTGGTAATGCGGTCATTGTTTTTTTTTTTTAGAGTTAGTAACGGAGGTTTGAGCCACTGATAGCAGACTAATGATAGGGACACACTTACGACTTGCTGAAACATTTGAAGACTGACGGTTTTCATCGACTGCAGCAGGTCTTAACAGGTCACCAACTGTGAACACACTGAATGCGCTGAACACGCGTTTGGGCTTGATCAGTCATAAGTATAAAATTACATTCATAACTGGCCTTAGAGTAAGTGTGTCCCCGGCTTTTATGCAGTTATTAATGCAGTTATTAGAGAGAGAGAGAGAGAGAGAGAAGAGAGAGAGAGAGAGAGAGAGAGAGAGAGAGAGAGAGAGAGAGAGAGAGAGAGAGAGGAGAGAGAGAAAAGCGAAAAGCATGTCCGTCAATATTATTATTTATGTATTAATTTAATTCGTTCATTCTTTTTTTCTATTATTGACAGTAGATAACCTAATAAATGAAACACACAAAGCCCTTTTAAGAAGTAGGCCTATCAATAATTATTTATTTGTTATATTATCTGGAATAATTACAAAAACCCGTGCAGCAGGACTATTAATTTATTTATATATTCAGTTTAATTTTCTATTTATTATAGATAGGACTATATACTTTATTTATTTAAATTAAACTACATGTGTCCATTGATTGTGAAGTTAGACATAGAAAATTGCAGATCAAGCGCATGGGGCTGCATGTTTTTTCTTTTTATAAAAATTGTATCCTATTTTCCGTTACTACAGTTAACTACGCACAGTGGAAACTGTAATGCGGTCAAAGCCCCGTAGTATAACTATTGCCCTTGACTTTGCTTACTGTTGGTTATAGCTAGCAACATTGCGTCAAACATTACTTCTCATAACTTTTTTTCTCCATATCCGTGTCCTTGATTTTTTCATAGTAACGTTTTGTTTACGCGATCCTACTAAAAAATAGTTTTGCTATTTTTAACCTTTTATAAATCCTGCTAAATTTGCCTAAAACGCCTAAAAAAGGCCTAGCCAAATTAAATTGCATGCTGTTCTTGAACCATTTGGAGTATATACATGCTTTTGGTCTCTTTTGAAAGGTGACACTCGGAGGTTTGTTCCTAAACCATCAGAATGAATTACTGTAAGTCTGACTGGTATTGAGTAATATAACTTTGAACACACTGAAAAATGACCAGAAAAAAATCCGCCTACATTTGTTTTGTAAACAGATGCCTGCAGATAACTACAGCTGGGAGCTATTAGCTGGAAAACACAATGGGGTCACAGCATGAAGCCTTACCAAAACACAGTTTCAAATTTGATTATAATATCTTAGAAAATGAGTGTTTTACACATGTTTATCTAAGTGTATGTCTAGGCACTTCCCAAAAAAAGCCACTTGGAGACTCCAAATGACCCTTTGTGACCATAGACACACAAAATGCTGCCATTCTTGAATGCTTTACTCTACAGTCATAAAAGCAAGAAGAAGAAGTGCTAGATAGTTAAATAAGAGTTTATTGTTCAGAATTAAAAAATGAAATTGAAATTCCAAATTCGTCTCGGTGTATTTGATTTTCAGTATTTCATTATACTCTATGTGCCTATAGGGGTGGGCCGGGGATGGCAGGGGTTGGTGGCAATGTAAGTATCTGGGTATTTTCCGCAGGGCGAGGGCTTCGATTACCTCTCTCTTTTTTGACCATACATGTGTTTGCATCCCTGAAAAAAGACTATAAAGATCCATGATTTTGGTATCGGGTATGCTTATATGTAAAGAAGATGTAGGCATTCTAGAAACGTGTTAATTGACAGCATTTTGTGTGAAAACAACATGAATTGTGTTACAGTTTTTTACAGTCGCTAGGACACATTTCTCAATACTTTTTCACTTTTTCAAAACTCTTCACACAGTGAGCACAACAAAAGTATATGTGGGCTAAACTGTGGATCATTTATCATTGCTTTGGCACAAAATGCATTCAATGACTACATCTTTCAAATTACATTAATTCTTTTCTCACTTCGACACAACAACCGCCAAAACTTTGTGTACTTACAGGCCAATTTGCACATGCTTACACACTGTTTTCAAAACTGTTAAACTTAAGTTCAAAACAATAACATAATACAAAACTGAATAAGACAGCATTTTGCAACATTTCTACAGTAATATTGTAATGAAATATATTTAGAACCTAAAAATTAAATGGCATAAAAACAATTGGACCAACCACAGCTGATTCCTATTGTATCTGTATCGGTGGATGGTGTGTATACAATTTTTTGTACTTTGGAATTTACTCCAAAAACATAAAATATAATAACTGCATGATGTCTGATTCATTCTAGTATTGCAGTGAATTCTAAACAGTAGAGAAGTAGAAGAAAGAAAGCATTTACATAGGAAAACATTGTATAAAGTTACCTGTTGTTAGTGTTTTTTATGTTATTGTTTTGTGGGTGACAAAGTGTGTTTGTTAGCTGTCAACCTTTGCTAGTGTTCTGGAAGAATGTGTTGATTTGAGTTATGTATGAAGTGATTTGGTAGTTTTAGTGCATTTTGAATGTGAAATGAACTGCTGTGCCGAGCTGAAGGTTGGTTAGGAGAACTGTGTGAAGAGTTTTGAAAAAGTGACTTAAGTATTGAAAAATGGGTCCTAGCGACTGTAAAAAACTGTAATGGTATGGTCACAACAGACAAATGTTGTGCTAGTTGTGTTCAGAGTTTTGAAAATGTGATTACAGATTGGACAAAAGGATGTTAGCAATTGAAAAAAACTGTAATACCATAACAGGCACCTTCTTAGCCTTTCGGCTGAAATTCAATCAGCAGTGTTTGAAAGGCACGAGGCTGAAATCTATTCTATTTTGAATGTGTGGTTCACAGTTTTGACAGCAGTGTGTTAGCATTTGAACAAAGTGCTGTAAATCCACAGTGTTGTGCAGGTTGTGGTTAAAGGGTTAGTTCACCCAAAAATGAAAATTAATTCAATTCAATTCAATTCAAGTTTATTTGTATAGCGCTTTTCACAATACACATTGTCTCAAAGCAGCTTTACAGAAAGTGCATTTCAGAAATGTACAAAGAAAAATACAGTTAGTTAATCATGTATAAATTTAGGCATAACATATCGCCGGTGTTTAGTCGTCTCTCCACAGGCGTCGAGTCGTCTCTCCACAGGCGTTTAGTCGTCTCTCCACCGGCGTTTAGTCGTCTCTCCACAGGCGTTTAGTCGTCTCTCCACAGGTGTTGGGGCATCTGAAGTCTTCGTGAGAGGCTGGATACAAACTGGAGCTGACGAACGCTATTTACCTCGGGACTAGCGTCCCGAGATAACAGCAGAAAGACAGATGGGAAATAATTAGCATAGCTGATGTTCATAATATTAATGCATTCGAACTGATTCAGCAGTAGTATAAAAGGTAAGCATTAAGTGAATGCTTGGTTAAAGAGATGCGTCTTTAATCTAGTTTTAAACTGGGACAGCGAGTCTGAGTCTCGAACAATATCAGGAAGGCTATTCCAGAGTTTAGGAGATAAATGTGAGAACGCCCTCCCTCCTTTAGTGGACTTAGATATCCTAGGAACGACCAGAAGCCTCGAATTTTGTGATCTTAAAGAGCGCGATGGATTGTAGGGCGATAGAAGGTCTGTTAAATACACAGGAGCTAAACCATTTAGAGCTTTATAAGTCAATAGTAATACTTTGTAATTGATACGGAACTTAATAGGTAACCAGTGTAGAGATGATAAAATTGGTGTTATATGATCATATTTTCTTGATCTAGTAAGAACTCTAGCGGCTGCATTTTGGACTAACTGTAGCTTGTTTATTGAGGATGCAGGACAACCAGCTAATAAAGCATTACAGTAATCTAGTCTCGAGGTCATGAATGCATGAACTAACTTTTCTGCATCTGAAACAGATAGCATGTTACGTAGCTTAGCAATGTTTCTAAGGTGGAAAAAGGCTGTTCTTGTAACATATGAGATATGATTTTCGAAAGTCAAGTTGCGGTCTAGTATAACACCCAGGTCTTTTACTGTAGTGGATAAAGTAACAGGACATCCTTCTAAATTAAAGTTGTATTGTAAGGGATTTTGTGGGTAGTTTTTTGGACCAATAAGTAATACCTCCATTTTATCTGAATTTAATAGCAGGAAATTACACGTCATCCAGCATTTTATATCTTTTAGACACTCTGTCAAGTTAGATAAGTTAGTGTTTTCATCTGGTCGTGATGAGATATATAATTGAGTGTCATCAGCATAACAGTGAAAACTAATTCCATGTTTTCTTATAATATTACCAAGTGGCATCATATATATTGAGAATAGCAGAGGGCCTAGGACAGATCCTTGCGGCACTCCATAGTCTACTGATGTTATCTTTGATTTTTCCCCATTTAAACAGACAAAATGGTAACGGTCTGATAAGTACGATCTAAACCAGCTTAATGCCTGTCCCTGAACACCAGTGTAGTTTTGTAGTCGATCTAAGAGTATTTTATGATCTACAGTGTCGAACGCGGCGCTAAGATCAAGTAGAACTAGTATTGAGATACAGCCTTGGTCAGAGGCTAAGAGTAAATCATTTGTAATTTTAACTAGCGCAGTTTCTGTGCTATGATGCGGTCTGAATCCCGACTGAAATTTTTCGTAGATATCATTTTTTTGCAAGAAAGAGTACAATTGAGCGGACACAATTTTTTCTAGTATTTTAGACATAAATGGAAGATTTGAGATGGGTCTGTAATTTGCTAGGTTATTTGGATCTAATTGCGGTTTCTTAATGAGAGGTTTTATCACTGCCAGCTTGAATATTTTTGGAACGTGACCTAAAAATAAAGACGAGTTAATAATATTGAGAAGAGGCTCTTCCACTACAGGTAACACTTCTTTAAGTAGTTTAGTGGGTATTGGATCTAATAAACATGTTGTTGGTTTAGATGCAATGATTAGTTTATTTAGTTCTTCCTGTCCTATAGTTGTAAAGCGGTGTAGTTGTTCTCGAGGGGCCATAATTGAGGCCGAGTCATAAGACACCATAGAGGATTGTACATTTACAATTGTGTTTCGGATGCTTTCTATTTTCTCATTGAAGTAATTCATAAAATCATTACTACTATATTGTAACGGAATATTTTGCTCTGGAGATGTCTGATTATTTGTTAGTCTAGCCACGGTGTTAAATAAAAACCTTGGATTATTTTGGTTATTTTCAATTAGTTTGTGGATATGCTCAGCCCTGGCTGATTTTAGAGCCCTTTTATAACGTGACATACTGTCTTTCCACGCGATTCTGAAGACCTCTAAATTAGTTCGTTTCCATTTACGCTCTAAGTTACGAGTTTCTCTCTTGATAGCATGCGTAGCACTGTTGTACCATGGTGTTTTAGTTTTCTCTCTAACCTTTTTTAATCTAATTGGTGCAACAATATCTAGTGTACTAGAGAAAATGTTGCTCATACTGCTAGTCATTTCCTCTAGTTCATCTGTTTGTTTGGGTTTACTGAGCAGCTGAGATAGATCAGGTAAGCTATTTGAGAATCTATCTATAGTGGTTGGAAGGATTGTTCTGCCTGGTCTATAACGTGGTGCAACATGACAAATTTCAGCAGTGCGTATTATGCAAGTTACCATGTAATGATCAGTGAGATCGTCACTTTGCGGTATAATATCTATATCGGTTGGATCGGTTCCATATGAAATAATTAAATCTAGTGTATGATTTAGACGATGAGTGGGACCACTGACGTTTTGCTTCACCCCAAAAGAGTTTAATAGATCTGTAAACGCAGCCCCTAACGCATCATTTGTATTATCTACGTGTATGTTAAAGTCGCCAATAATTATTGCTTTATCGACATTGACCAATAGGTCTGAGAGAAAGTCTGCAAAATCTTTTAGGAAATCAGTATATGGCCCTGGAGGTCTATATACGGTAGCCAAGGCTAGAGATAATAAGGATTTCTTTCTTACATCTAAGAGCGTAACATTTAGCACAAGTACTTCAAACGAATTAAACCTATGACAAGTTTTCTGAGTAACATTAAGAATATCTCTATAGATTGTTGCAACACCGCCGCCACGACCGATCAGACGGGGCTCATGCTTATAACAGTATCCTGGTGGAGTAGACTCATTTAGACCGAAATAATCATTTGGTTTAAGCCAGGTTTCAGTAAGGCACAGAACATCGAAATTATTATCTGTGACCATTTCATTTACAATAACCGCCTTAGGTGTGAGCGATCTAATGTTTAGAAGACCTAGCTTTAGAAATTGTTTTTGTTCACTGATATTTAGATTTTCTGGTTTAATTACAATAATATTCTTGCTAGATCTTACAGTAGATTTGTTGTTTGGCTTCACTAAGCGAGGAATAGACACAGTTTCTATATAATGTTCTACATTGGTACTTATATCAATTAAGTTGGGACAGCAATGACTATGATTTGGACTTTGACTTACTAGTCAGATGGTGTGTAGCGTCTTGGAGATGTTGTCCGACAGAACAGCCGCTCCGACTCTGCTGGGGTGCAGACCATCAGGACGGAAGAGCCTAGGTCGCTCCCAAAACAGATTCCAATTATTTACAAAGAGCAGTTTCTGTTCATTACACCATGACATTAACCATTCATTTAAAGCAAATAATCTACTGAACCTTTCTTGTCCAAGTCGGTACGTGGGAAGCGGTCCAGACACGACGATCGTTGCTCTAGGCGATGTGCTGCGTACCGTCTCGATCAGGCTCCTGTAGTCCTTCTTCAGAACCTCCGTCTGCCGCAGCCAGATGTCATTCGTCCCCGCGTGCAGCACGACAGCTCCGACGCGCTCGTCACCGTTCAGGATCTCGGGAACCTGCGCAGCGACATCAAGAACACGAGCACCAGGAAAGCAGTGAGTGCGCACCTTACCTTTACCCGAGGTAGCACGGACATGGCGGACCATGGAAGTGCCGATGATCACGGCGTCGTCGCGTTCCGACTCGCGAAGAGGGGAGAAGCGGTTCCGGGTGGAGATCTCGAAGACCGGGAGGGGCGGAGAGGTTCTTGCTCTGGTCCTGGCTCGTGTCGTGACCCAGGGTGCAGGAGTGATTGAAGGCAGAGATGATCGCGTCCTCCTGGGCAGAGAAACGCACGGAGTAGACGAAGTCGGAGTCAAAGTCACAAAGTTAAGTCATTAATTACTCACCCCCATGCTGTACCAACCCCGTAAGACCTTCGTTCATCTTCGGAACACAAATGAAGATATATTTGATTAAATCTGAGAGGTGGATCACTGCTTAGGGATGGGCGATATATTATCGTTTGCGATATATCGTTAAAATTTTTCCTCACGATAAGAATTAGTCTTCCCGCGATAATAACGATAAAGCCTATTACGCGGGACCCATTCGCAGTTCACGCGCATGGCGGAAGGCGGACGTGAAGCTGAGGTGAAGTTTATCGCTAAACGAGTAACTAACTTACCTCTACAATCTGGAACTGGTAAACACAGATAGATTTTCACCCGCCCATCTCGCCGAACACTGACTGAGCGCTTGAGTGTCGCTTCCGTCAAGTGATCCGTAAAGGTAAAGCCCACTATATCAGTTAATCTCAATGAATACACAGTGTATTTGACGTGCAGTAAACACTAGTGTGACGCGCACGACTTGCTGTCACTCATAGGCTGTCACTGCTGAGAGCGCTCAGTGTTTCTCACACATTCGATGAGAGAGAGAGAGTCACATACCACGCAGAATTGAAGTGTACATGAAGTCTACATGTAAATGATATTATTTGTTGTATTTTCCTGTAAAAATAATGGAGTTCGTTTGGAATTATTCAGTTTTTATGAGCAAGCAGAAACTAATGCACAAACGCAGACGTGATAATATTCATGAACCCAGCAGCTCATCAATCCTTAGTGCGGTTTATATTTTTATTATTATCAGAATTCGTAGTAGCTAGTATTAGTAGGCCTGTAACTATTTCAAACTATTTCAAACTTGTAAATTATTTGAATTATTACTGTGTGATGTTTTTCAGTATAGTTGCACTATTTAAACATTATCTGCACTTTTACAGAAGAAACGTATGCAACTTTTCCATTTCTGCAAGGGATGGTGTTTGGATTTTTACTGTTTTTTTAATTATTATTATTTTATGTAAGGTAATTGGTTTTATAGGAGCCTATTGAAGGGTACATTTTACTTTGTATGCAGATATCACTTATAGCCAAAAACAGTGGTGAATGTGGTATTATATAAATATCGTCATTGATATCGTTATCGCAATAAATGCCAGAAAATATCGTGATATATTTTTAAGCCCATATCGCCTATCCCTGGCTGCCTAAGGGAATGAAACTTGACGGCCCAGAAAGTCATTAAAGAAATCGTTAAAAGAGTCCAACTGACTACAGTGGCTAGATCTTAAGTTTATCGAGCTACGAGAATACTTTTTGAGCGCAAAAAACAAACAAAAATAGCGAATCTATTCAAGTATTCTCTTTGGGCCTGGAGATTTGACGTAGTGTTATTGCGCAACGCTTCTGGTTGAACGTCACACGCATCACACACATGACCAGCGTCAGCCAATAGTGAGCCTACGTGTGACGTATAACACAGACGCGCTGCGCAGTTACACTACGTCAACAGCTTAGGAGAAAGACACGGAAGAGAAGAGATGGTCGAATAAAGTCGTTATTTTTGTTTTTTTCCGCACAAAAAGTATTCTCGTCGCTTGATAAACTTATAGTGGAGCCACTGTAGGCAAATAAAATATTTAAACATTTTCTTTAATGACTTTCTGGACCGTCAAGTTTCATTCCCTTAGGCAGCCGATGTAGCAGTGATCCACCTCTCAGATTTAATCAAAAATATCTTCATTTGTGTTTTCACAATTTTCATTTAATTTTCTTAATTTTCTTAATTTTCATTTTTGGGTGAACTAACCCTTTAAAGTCATGGGATACATGTGTAAAGTTTTGAAAACTCTGTTTAAGCTACGAAAAAAGAAATAGAGTTTGGTCCACATGAACTGCTGCTGTGCAGACTGTAGTTAGTGTTTTGCATATGTAGCTCCAGTTGTGCTCACTGTCGTTTAGCAATTGAAAAAACAAAATGTAAACTGAATAAAATACCAATTAGTTGCAAAATGTCTGTATAAAGTGTTATGAATCATCACTATCCATTCCTTATTTTATTAGATTTTTTAATGATCAAATACGGAGTAATAAAAATGCTTGCATTGTGTTCCCTTTCTAACAAAATGTTATTGTTTGATTGTAATCATAATGCAAAACCTGATACTAATCTAACAAAAATATCAAAAAGTAATCTTTTAGAATGTCTAAATATATATCTAAATAAAAAGAAAAATGAATAAAATGGAGAAATATTGGCTGTGTTCAGAATCGCATACTCAATGAGTAGGTACTTAATTTCAATGAGTACTTACTTAACGAGCGCTAAAAGAGTAGGTACTTTTTAGCCAAATCTCGTTGAGTATGAATGCGATCCGGACATCATCGCCATGTTAACGTTATCATGTGACCTACGACGCGTTATCACAAGCGCAACAACTTCAAAATGAACGACACGTTTAATTCATCTATCTGTAAATTAGGGCTGGTCCGAATACCATTTTTTGAGCTTCGAAGCTTCGGTAGGAATGAACATCGAATATTCGAAGCTTCGGAATCTATATAGGCTACCGTACGTCTCGGTCTCAGACATCCCAAGTCTCCCGCATATTGATAGCGGCTCACTGATGCACGCAAATTAGTTAAAATCTCCCGGAATCTAGCTGCTCGCGAGCTCCAAACCGTGTAGCGCACGCACGACAAAAGAGAGGGAGAGACCTTGCGTGTGTCGTGTGTGCAAATGTGCGTGTGTGTGTGTGTGTGTGTGTGTGTGTGTGCAAGTGTCCGTGTGCCTCTTGAAGCGCATGTAAAATGCACATGATCATCATCAGCGGATGATTATTATTTCGAGAACCGTTCATCCAAACGACTTCACAAGGGAGTGCAGTGTATTTGGTGCAATATAGATAGACAGGCGAGACGCGACACATTCAGAATTAATAAACTTTTAATAAACTACAGAACAGCGCGAGCCGGAAGCGGCGCGCGCCTCACGCGAGCAGAGCTTTAAATGCTCCGAGAACGGACACTGCTCTGCACTGATATAAAACACACACAGGTCTGTAATTTAAGCAATACTTCTAATAAGGTAGGCTAGTCTAATAGTCTCACTAACAAATTACTGACAAAGTAGGGTAGATGTAAATAAAGAAGCGTCGCGCCTCACGCGAGCAGAGAATGGTCTCCTATGCTATCTTATATGCTCCGAGAATGGACACTGCACTAGTGATATAAAACACACTAATACATACATTTATACATTTTAATACTACATACATTTTAATATATTTTGTTTCTATTATTCTATTTTCCACAATGTCAAAGCAATGCAGCTTAACCCAAAATACAAGCTCAGGCATTCATTTCTGTCCATACAAACTCCGCTGTTCTGCGGTCTATCCAGAGAATACTCCCGTAGCAGGAACACTTTTAGTAGTCCAAGAAGAAGCAAATATCTATTTATTAAGTAGCTATAATGAATTTATATGTAAAGTATTGTATTTCACCAGATTTTATAGTGTAAAACGTATACAAGCGCGAATGAGAACCGTTTCGAGGGGGATGCCAGGTTTGCAAAAAAAAAAAAAAAAAAAAAAAAAAAAACGAATATTCGAATGTCACATTTTCAAATCGAATACCAACCCACTGAACGAATATTCGAATATTCTGGTCCAGCCCTACTGTAAATATCTTGATATTGATGAAACTCGCTCATTTTGTGGTATTGTTGAAGAAACAGCTGCCAATTTATTTTGTTTAGGGATTTAGGGTTGATTTAAGTTGTTATATTTTAAACCTTACTAATGTGACCCACAGTTTATCCTTATAACGATATTTTTTTAAGAAACCCTAAAATCGTCATCTCTTGAATATGTTGTTAATCTCTTTATTTTATACCCACAAAGTTTCTCCTTTAAGTTTTCCTCTTTTCTTGATGAATTTACCTCTCGTTTCATCCCTCAGACTTATAACAACAAAACAATTTTTAATGTATTATGAAGAACTATTTAAAGATATTTAGCCTTGTTATTGTTCTTTTTTCCTGTGTATAAATATCATATTATGATGTAAACAAACCAATGATCTTTATATTTTCTGTTTTGTCATTATGATTGTTCATTGTTAGATAAAACTATGGTATCATTCCATGATCTTTATGTAATAAGTTTATAAGTTTAAATTAGATTAGCGACAGGTGCACTTACACTTAATAAATACATTTTTTTATTAAAATCACAGCTTATTCGGAATGGTCTGAAATTTGGTGACTTTGTTGGTGTTTGGTATATGAACACCCAAACAAATTGGGGACATGATGTGAACAGTCTAAGTGGTTGTAAAAAAATAGTCACACTTGGGGTGTTCGGGTCCAAATGGACCCCCATAGGAAATGAATGGGAAATTGGCAAAAATGTTTTTTTGGTGCGTACAATCTACAAATCAGCCACAATCCATAAAAAAAGCACACAACAGTGAAGGGGTGAATCTATAAAACATCAAGAGTGCAAAACAGACACAGCCACACACACACACACACACACACATACACACACACACTTTTATACAAATAAACACTCATAAATTCAGATTACATAAATCTGTTGCATAACTCCTGACACAAATTAAGACAAATACGGAAACTTCAGTCTTAGTAGAGAAAATGTCATAATAAATATTCTCTCTAGGCCAATTCAATTAAGATTATGAGAAATTATTGACATTGCACTCTTTAGTAGTAGCACTTGTCCAAATTCTACATATCCCTTTTCCTTAGTTCTGGTTCTCCAAACTTTTGCCGTACCCCGCTTCCACTTAGACTGCAGTCACACCTTTTCCATTAAGAGATAATATTTGCCCCCTTTAATAATTTTTTCCATTTCATTTTTTACCTTTGTAATACCTTTGAAAAATAAATAATGCCTTAAATAAAAACAATGTTCACTAAATACAAATAGGCAATGTTAAAAATCGTTTAATATTAATAAAAATATTACATTAATATCGCCAGTAGGTGGCGGTAACTCATTGTCTTTATGTGTGAGTCAGCGAGTCATTCATTGAATCTCACGATTCGTAAGCCACAGATTTCGTTGCAAAATAGAGCAAAGCCTGACTATACTGTTTTAAATTTAGTAAATCACTTAATGTTACCCTTTTGTTTTGTTTTTTAACTGTTGTATACAATCAATGTCACATTTGAAATCGTGTGGATATTCGGGAAACATTGCATCAACATTAAAAACTTTGCTGGATATCAGTAACCATGCGCGCGCGCGCGCTCTCTACACTGAAGAAGCGCGGATGATCTGAAGACAGACAAGTAAGCTGGAGTTCAGCAATCTTCATTTGAGATTATCAACTTAAATTGCAGTGTCTTTCAGTCAGTCTATGTTGTGTCACGAGCCGCTTGCGCTTGCGAACGGCTGCCTGTTAAGGATTTCCTTTAAAACCCGGGAGTGCTAATGACGTGCTGGTTGTCCTCAAAACAGTAACACGGTGGATATCGCTCATATAATTTTTTTTGCCGACGTATAGTTAAGGCGGCAAGCGTGTGTTGCTTAGGCGGCCGCCTTAGTTACAAAGTGCTGCGGGAAACCCTGACAGACTATTCAAATAGAATAGTCTATTTGAATAGTCTAAGTGGTTTAAAAAAAAAAAATACTCACACTCAGGACCTTCGGGTCCAAATGGCCCCCATTGGAAATGAATGGGAAATTGTCAAAAATATGAAAACAGTTTTTTTTGTGCATACAATATACAAATCAGCCAGAATGCAGTAAAAATGACTCAACGGTGAAGGGGTGAATCTCTAAAACATCAAGAGTGCAAAACAGACACACACACACACACACACACACACACACACACACACACACACACACACACACACACACACACACACACACACACACACACACACACAGTATTATATATTTATAATAATCTGTATTATAAAGTAAAACTGGCACTTCAAATTACCATTTAAACCAAACAAACAAACAAACAAACAAACAAACAAACAAACAAAAAACAGGACAAAAATAGTCTTTGAGAATCTGTTATTATATTTTAAAAATCAACAACCTGAAAAAAAAATTGGTATATTTGCAAAAATCACTAGAATCCCCAAGCCTTTCTACAGAGAGCTGTAAATCCACTAGTGGTAAAAATGTGCTATTGCGTGATAAAAATGCTCAGTGTGTCCACTAGATGGCATCTATATGTTTTTTAAAAATTGCTTTCATGAGGCCTAGGCTTCACTCTAATGCCCTGTCCCAAATGGAACCCTAAGCACTCGCGGTCTTCCTCTGAGTCCGCACTTTCGTAACGTAATGCCGCTTTGATTGTCGGGAGAAGTCTGCTGTGGAGTCCGCATCAGCGCGGGCTCGACAAAAGTGCGCATTAGTTACTTTATAGATTTGTTTATTTACCTTATTTGCAGCACATTTGTCTAATGTCAACAGGGTTGACAACAGTGAATTAACGTTATCCTATAATAATGCCACACATACATCACTCAGATGTCTTTTTCATGTTGTGATGTTCTCATCTGCAATATGCCAATACTTACAATATTTTCCTTTCAGATGTAAATAGACATTTTAAATAAGCGTGTTTAAGATGTATATGGTTATGTAAATCCCCTTTAGAGACGTAACGTTACGAGCTCCCCTGTTAGCTAGCTATACAAAACATGGTTTTACAGCAAAATCACAACTATACTATACTGTCTAACTACTTTACACCTTCAACAGTTAAAACGTTTACTCTATAGTAGTTTAACACATAAGGAACCATGTTTAGTCACATTTGAAAACCCCCGGCGTCGCTGATCACCGTGATGTTTGATAATGACGTATCCTCTCGCGTGGCCTCCTGGGATAGAAGAGTATCCATCGGTTGAGGACTCAAAAATCGGGCCGGAAGCAGTAAGCCATCCGGGAACTTCTCCCCTACTAAAAAAAAAAAAAAAACTTCTCCCCTACTCTTTTATGAGAATACTGATGTTTTGAACGTACTGCTTCCTTCACGTACTGTTTTCGCCTACTATATAGTAGGAAAGTAGGCATATTCGAGCACTTAAGTCCGAATCTCGCGATAATTAGTACGTCATCCAGGTAATTCTCGCCTACTCTTTTATGATTCGTACATACTTTTCGCTCGCCTACTCTTTTCCCCCTACTATATAGTAGGGAAGTATGCGATTCTGAACGCAGCCCATGTCTTAAAAAAACAATGGGAATCAAAATGCCTCTCTATGTATTTGTATAGGGAGCTATAGTATAGCCCACAGGCGGTTACACGACATTACACACATTTATAATTTTTAACGCCACTGGATGGCGCTTTTCTCATTTCAAAATTTTCATTTTAAAGGCCTGAACTCTATTTTAATGTGAAATGTTGCATTTATTGAAAAAAGAAAAAAAATCTAATGGAAACAATAGCTCATACATTTTTTTTATAATTATTGCATAGTTACATAGAAACCTTTAAAAATTCTAAATAATAATCCAAAAATATTATTGAACAAAAATATATAACATTGGTTTCCCTTCGTTGTCACTCCGACGAGCCAATGGCACAGAAATGCCATGGGTCTGCGGAATTTGCATGACGTAACTCCACCCCACCTCGTGGGTATAAAGGAGGAAGTCCTGCAATAGGCAGTTACGTTTTTCACTTCGGAGCCAAGAGTATTTCTTCACTCCACAGTCATCTCTGACTTCCCTCTACGAGACGAGCCTTTCTCTCCGGTGTTGGTGTGACGGCGATCTGCGGCGAGCTCACAGTGCCTGCCGATCTGTGCAGTGATCTGCCAGTGTGTGTGTGTCTCCCCGCGCGCTTCAACATCAAAGAGTTCTTTCTCTCCTCTTGTAAAAGAGCTCACACGCGGCACGTCTTTTTAAAGACGGCTCGCCCGTGCATTTCTGGTTGCAGCGGACTAGTATCGGACTCTGATGGGCACGAGCGCTGTCTAGTGTGTTTGGGCTTTGATCATGCTTGCACAGCGCTCGTGGGTGACTCATGTTCTCTCTGGGAACGTGATCATCGCGTCATATAGGTCGAGACTCTGTGAACTCGCAAGAGTGAGAGTCCCCTCTGCCACACCCCGATCTAATGCCCCCTCGAGGGGTGCTACTTCGGCTGGTGGCCAGGGTGATCTGAGGGTTACGGTTTGGAACAAGGCGCCGACTATCTGTCCACGCTTCAAACCCTCCTGCATGACGGTGCCCGCTAGCGAACCGACGATTCCACGAGTCTACCCTAAAAAAAAAAAAAAATGGGTGGCCCGTGTGTTTTCATTTGAAGCTACAGAGGATGATGCTGTGTCTGTAGCAGCATCACTAGGTGGGTTTATTCTTCTGGAAATGACGACTCGTCACAGCTGCCACCTTCTGGTCTGCATATGGCTGTGCCTGAGTCTGATGCGGAGATGACGTCCATGCTTTCCTGCGACGATTGGTTTTTGGGTGAGGCCGCCGACCCGCGTCCACGGCAATCCCCAAAATCTTTCCTCCCGGACGTGCATGATGAGATCTCGAAGTCCTGGAAGACCCCTTGTCTTCTCGGGACCGCTCGTTGGTCTCATCCACCTTTCCTCCCCTCACGGGCCGCTGCCCATGGGTACACTGGGGTCCCCCCGGTTGAACACTCTGTTGCGATGCTACTGTGTCCTCTTGAGTGCTTCCCGGCGCAATCCTAAGCACCCGTCCGAAGCCTGTAGTTCTTTTCGTCTACACTAATCTGTGGCAAAATCCTATAGTGCCATAGGACAGTCAGCCGCCTCACTGCTTCCCATGACCGTTCTGCTGGTCTCCTGACCCAGATCCTCATGGACGCGCACAAGGGCGGGACTGACCCGAGGCTCTTCAGTGAGCTGCGAGTTCAGCTCACTGAACAGAGTTCTCGGGCGACACAGAGCGCCACCCACAAGCCGTGCTCTCCTCGTCCCCCTCTGTCCCAGAGGGGGTTGACAGGGCGTGCCGTCCTCGGACCATTTCGCCCGGTCCCCCTCTGTCGCCAGACCCCCGACAGGGCAGGCCCCCGTGGAACGCTGATCCTTCCCTGGACTCCTCTGTCCGGGCGCGGATGTTAACTGTGCCCCCACACCGGGACGCTATGCCACCCACGTCCGGGCCAGTTACTTCGCTTCGCTGCCCCTCCGGGGGGACGCCTGTGGTCCGCATGACCCCGCTGGTTCAGTACCTGGGAGCCTGGCTAGAGCTTCTCCGTCTGTCCCGCTGGGTCGCCCGCACCATCAGGCTCGGTTATGCGATTCAGTTCGCACAGTCTCCTCCCCGCTTCAGGGGAGTCCGCTCCACTCTGGTCGGTGGCAATGCCCCCATCATGAGAGCCGAGATTGCCACCCTGCTGGGGAAGGGTGCAATCGAGACTGTCCCTCCAGCCGAGATGAGGTCCGGCTTCTACAGCCCTTACTACATTGTCCCCAAGAAAACCGCTGGGTTGCGACCAATTCTGGACTTGCGCGTGCTGAATCGCTCCTTACACAGGATGCCGTTCAAGATGCTCACTGCCAAACGCATTTTCGAATGTGTGCGGCCCCAGGATTGGTTTGCAGCGATCGACCTGAAGGACGCCTACTTTCATGTCTCCATTCTTCCTCGACACAGACCGTTCCTCCGGTTTGCTTTCGAGGGGCGGGCATACCAGTACGCGGTTCTCCCTTTCGGGCTAGCCCTGTCTCCTCGCGTCTTCACGAAGGTCGTCGAGGCAGCCCTTGTTCCCCTTCGGGTTCACGGGGTTCGCATCCTGAACTATCTGGACGACTGGCTGATCCTAGCTCACTCTCGAGACCAGGTTTGCGAACACAGGGACCTTGTGCTCCGGCACCTAGCTCGCTTGGGCCTTCGGGTCAACTGGGAATAGAGCAAACTTTGCCCCGTGCAGAGGATCTCTTTTCTCGGTATGGACATCGACTCGGTCGCCATGTCCGCGCAGCTTACGAGCGAGCGCGCGCAGTCACTGCTGACTTGTCTGAGACGAATACAAGACAAGAGTGCGGTTCCACTGAAACTCTTTCAGAGGCTCCTGGGGCATATGGCATCTGCAGCCGCGGCAACGCCGCTCAGATTACTTCATATGAGACCGCTTCAGCTCTGGCTTCGCGACCGAGTACCGAGGTGGGCATGGCAACAAGGCACGCTCCGAGTACCAGTTACTTAGAGCTGCCGTCAGACCTTCACCCCGTGGTTGAGCCTCAGTTTTCTCAGGGTCGGTGTCCCCCTAGAACAGGCTACCAGGCATGTTGTTGTATCAACGGATGCCTCCGCCACGGGCTGGGGTGCCATGTGCAATGGTCATGCTGCCGTGGGCTCCTTGACAGGACCCCAGCGCCTATGGCATGTCAATTGCCTCGCTGGCCGTACGCCTTGCCCTGCACCGCTTTCGAGTGCTGCTCAAGGGTCAACACGTACTAGTCCGATCAGACAATACCGCCACAGTAGCGTACATCAACCATCAAGGTGGTTTACGCTCGCGCCGTATGTCGCAACTCGCCCGCCACCTCCTCTTATGTAGTCAGAAGCATCTGAGGTCGCTTCGAGCAATTTACATTCCCGGAGCCCTGAACTGTGCAGCCGACGAGCTCTCACGGTTTCAGCCCCTCCCTGGCGAATGGCGACTCCATCCCCAGTCGGTCCAGCTGATTTGGGACCAGTTCGGCGACGCACAGATAGATCTGTTTGCCTCCCACGACTCGACCCACTGCGCCCTGTATTATTCCCTGACCGAGGGCACGCTCGGCACAGATGCACTGGCGCACAGCTGGCCGCAGGGCCGCAAGTTTGCGTTTCCCCCAGTGAGCCTTCTTGCGCAGGTTTTGCGCAAAGTCAAGGAGGACGAGGAGCAGGTCCTTCTGGTTGCGCCCTACTGGCCCACCCGGACCTGGTTTTCCGAACTCATACTCCTCGCGACAGCACCTCCTTGGCCCATTCCTCTGAGGAAGGACCTTCTTTCTCAGGGACGGGGCACCCTGTGGCACCCTCGTCCCGATCTTTGGAGCCTCCACGTGTGGCTTTTGGACGGGACCAGGTAGGTTTGAGTACCCTACCACCTACTGTGGTGGCTACCATCACTTCCGCTAGAGCGTCGTCCACGAGACACGTCTACGCGTTGAAGTGGAACCTCTTCGTCAGCTGGTGCTCTTCTCGCCGAGAAGACCCCGGAAATGCTCGATCGGTGTTGTGCTTTCCTTTCCTTCAAGACGGGTTGGAGCGAAGGCTGTCTCCCTCCACCCTCAAAGTTTATGTTGCCGCTATCGCCGCACACCATGACTTGGTAGAAGGTAAGTCTGTGGGAAAGCACGACCTGGTCATCAGGTTCCTGAGAGCAGCGAGGAGACTACATCCTCCTCGCCCTCCTCTTGTTCCCTCTTGGGACCTTGCGGTGGTTCTAACTGCCCTGCAGAGTGCTCCCTTTGAGCCTTTGCAATCAGTGGAGCTTAAGCTCCTGTCAATGAAGACAGTGCTCCTGGTTGCATTGGCCTCTATCAAGAGGGTAGGGGACCTGCACGCATTCTCCGTTGACAAAGTGTGCCTGGAATTCGGGCCGGCTTACTCTCACGTGATCCTGAGACCCCGGCCTGGATATGTGCCCAAGGTTCCTACCACTCCCTTTCGGGACCAGGTGGTGAACCTGCAAGCGCTGCCCCCGTAGGAGGCAGACCCAGCCTTGGCACTGCTCTGTCCAGTACGTGCTCTCCGCACCTATGTAGACAGGACGCAGTGTTTCAGGACCTCAGACCAGCTCTTTGTCTGTTATGGTGGGAAGCTGAAGGGAAAGGCTCTCTCCAAGCAGAGATTGTCCCACTGGATAGTGGACACCATTGCTTTGGCATACCAGCAGCAAGGTCGACCGTGCCCCCTTGGTGTGTCGGCCCACTCCACCCGGAGCGTGGCATCCTCTTGGGCTCTAGCGCATGGCGCCTCGCTAACAGACATCTGCATAGCTGCAGGCTGGGCGACACCTAACACGTTCGCCAGATTTTACAATCTCCGAGTGGAGCCAGTCTCCTCCCTTGTACTGTCTTTTTCAAGCTAACATGGGAGACCGTTAGGTGTCTTCGCTTGCTCGCCATTCCACTCCACGGACTGGATGCGTGCGATATTCTCCTCAGGTGAGCTTCCCCGAAAGCCCTGAGTTCCTCCTGCACTCCTGACGTCAGCGCCAGTGTCTCTTGCCTGAGCGTCGACTAGGTGCCTCCCGTGTGCATGGTCCCTCTCCGGAGCAACCCCCGGATGTGTATTCGCACTGTAAGCCTCTCTGAGCATGTGTCTTTCCCTTGGCAAGCCACCTTGCCACCCCTGGGGTTGAAAACTTTTCCACCTGCGGCTGGATACCCCAGTGTTTCTCTATATGCATCCTTCAGGTCATATGTGTATTTTCTAAGTCCCCCCCCCCCCCTTTGGGCTGGCAATATTTTGCATATTTCCTCTAAACTATGGGATATGCTCCCCAGTGTACCTTGGTATTCCTGTGTTAAATAGGAGTCCTACTTGTCCCACGACAGGGATCTCAGATTTACGCAGGGCACTGGAAGACAGCTGTGAAGGTGGCGTGACTAGACTGGTAACCCCATTCGTCGTCATCCGACGGAACTCGGAGTGACAACGAAGGGGAACGTCTCGGTTACGGATGTAACCCTCGTTCCCCGAGTAGGGAACGGAGACGTTCCGTCTACTGGCCACTTCCGCGCTGTATACCGCGGGGATCGCCTGAGCTCAGTCTTGGCTCCTCAGCGAAGAAACATAACTGCATATTGCAGGACTTCCTCCTTTATACCCACGAGATGGGGTGGAGTAACGTCATGCAAATTCCGCAGACCCATGGCATTTCTGTGCCATTGGCTCGTTTTGTAATACTCAAAGTCGATAGGTGTTCTAAGCGAAACCCCATTCGTCGTCATCCGACGGAACGTCTCCATTCCCTACTTGGGGAATGAGGGTTACATCCGTAACCGAGACGTTTTCCTGGAAAAAAAAAGTTACATTTTAAGGCTTCAGTCACTTTTGACCGGGAAGAAGCCAAGTGTGACCCCCAAACGAAGAGGACCAGAGATTATTTTTTATAGTGTTGTCTTTGCTGAAACCACAACACTATATCTAAAATAAAAATTTCACAAAACATTCCCAAAGATTTTCTAAAAAGGAGGACTATTTAGACCCTAAAAAACGATAGGAGTTCAGGGATTCTCTAAATATCAGCAGAGAGACATTGATCAGATAAAACATGATGTTGTATTGTACACAATTCTTTAAATATAACCTTAAATCTTTAAGTTTTATAATTCCACACATAAACATGTAAAGACTCTTGGCGGATCTAATCCGTGGGGAATTTGCATATCATAATTAATAATTGGTAATTAATAATTATTCATACATGTTTGGATTAGATCAGTCTTACATGTTAATAAATCTCCCTCTAAGGGAGAATCTGTCATTTTACCTGCATGCATACATGTGAATCCTTTCATTTTAACAACAAGTTGATTGCAGTTAATTACACAGATCACGTCTTACAAAGCAGGCAAAATTAATTAGCTCAATTGTCAGAATAATATTGAGGGGATCCCCAATATCATCTTACTTTATAGGATTTCAGGAAACGCAATTCTCTGGCCAGAAGAATTGGGTTTTCTGCCCTATAAACAAATATGTAAAGCTTGTAGCATAAAATCTTTTTAGCACTTAAGGGACTTGAAATTGAGCTAAATGAATGAATCAATCAAGTGAATATAGTGTATTTAATAAAGGCATACTTGTTCATTTACTACGTTTACACGGGATATATATGTATTTACAAACCTAACAGACATACAAACACAATAAATATCGATGAACGAGAAATACATAGCGTTGGGACAATGGAGACACGTGTGAGAGTGAGTGAGGGTGTGAGAGAGAGAAGAGAGAGGGAGGGGGAGAGAGAGAATTGGTAGCATTGGTACAATTCCCCAGACATTCACCTTCTGAAACAACACGGAACACATCATCTTAATGCTTCTCAGAAGCTTTATAAAAAGGTATACTTGCACACATGTATTGGTCTCTCTGGGTCGCTGCATTCCTGAACGGCCCGGTCTCGGCCGCGTGCGTGAGCAGTGTCCATTGTGGGTAAGCGTCACGTGGCGCAGAACAGAGGTTAGAAGTCTTTGAGTTAACATTACCAACGGAAAATAGCTCGACTGAGTCCGTTTCACTTCGTGGAAGTGAACAGAGTCGACTATGAAAACAAACTTTGACTAACAGGAACGAAGAATCTCCGAAGGGAGATCCCAGAGAAGCGCGTGTGCATCTCCTAGCCCGGCGCGTCACGTGGTTACGTGCGCGTGTCTCTGCTTCAGAGAGAGCGCGCGTTTGTTTGAATGTTCCTTGTAGTTGGATTTGCTGAAGAGATATGTCACGCGGTGTTCTTTTCACTCGTCGATCGGAATTAAACCCGGGGACTTATCTTAAGACTGAAAAACACAAACTAAACTAGAACACATAAAAGAAAGGCGACAGGCTCGCCTAGAGACGAGACGTTACATTCTGAGTCCTGAACGAGCACGGAAGAGAGCGAGGAGAAACTCCGCGCGCCTCTTTAAAAACATTTCGGTTCACGCCTTCTTTTGGAAGACTGCACCAATAGCTGGGAGGGAAGTTCCCGCGGAAGATTTCTCTTTGTCTTGTCAGACTGCTGGTCTAATTAAATTACGGCCTGTGGCAGAAATGTTCATTTCTACTGCAGAGATGTGTTATACAAATAATCATACCTTTCATGGTGTGTTCATACATATATCTGGCGGAGTCATTTCCAGGGCATTCTAACAATATCACACATGACATATAAAAGTTATTGGTACATGTTACAGGAAAACAGTTACATGAAGAATGCATCTAGGGGTCCCTAAGTTCATTTAAAGCTCCAATATATGTTATATGTAGAACAATAAATGGGCAAACATGAATACATATCGAATATATCATATAACCGTCTTCCAGTGATGCGGTTAAAGGTTTGTGTATGTGTGTGCGTGTCCATGAGCGGAGGTTCTTCTGAGTGGTCCTCCTGGTCTGTCTTGGAAAGAGAGGGGGGGTTCGTGAAAGTATGTAAATCAAGGAAACATTAACCCATTAGAGTCTCCAAGGACGCACACACCAAACACAAAGGAAAGTCATGAGATGAACATGTATCACAAGGTTATGCATAGGATATATATATATATATATATATATATATATATATATATATATATATATATATATATATATATATATATATATATATATATATATATATATTAGAGTTAAAATGTGTCATTTTTCCTTCTCCAGGAATCAAGTCCCTGCACATTCTTTTGAGTCATAAATCGGTAACAGGAAACCAAACTTGAACAGTGTTAGCTTGGTTTGGGGGAAGCTTCATGGGCTTGTGTGTGTGGTGGAAGTGTGTGTGTGTTAATTTGGATGTAATGGTTCACCAGATACCCTACAAACATGTCAAAGATCTGCTGATGTGTTATTGTCATGTGTCTCTACAGAAGTGAAGAGGATACAGCAGTATGCAGGTACAGTGTGCTGTCTGTACTACACTAGATTACATTCAGATACTCACAGCTTCATCACTGACCTACTATGATTAACAACTGATTAAATATTACAAACATCATCACTAAAAGTCTGTATTAAATTGTTATTCATATTCTCTGTTTTCTCAGTGGATGTGGCTCTGGATCCTGATACAGCTCATCCTAAACTAATCCTGTCTGATGATGGAAAACAAGTGAGATGTGGAGACATTGCACAGAACTTCCCAGACAAACCAGAGAGATTTGATGCATGTCCCTGTGTCCTGGGAAAGGAGGGATTCTCCTCAGGGAGATTTTATTTTGAGGTGCAGGTGAAGGGAAAGACTAAATGGGATTTAGGAGTGGCCAGAGAATCCATTAACAGAAAGGGAGAGATCCCACTGACTCCCAGTAATGGATACTGGACTGTGGCTCTGAGGAATGAGAATGAATATAAAGCCTGTGCTGGTCCCTCTGTCTCTCTGTGTGTGAGAGTGAAGCCGCAGCGGGTCGGTGTGTTTGTGGATTATGAGGAGGGTCTGGTCTCCTTTTATGATGTGGAGTCCAGCTCTCATATCTACTCTTTCACTGATCAGTCTTTCACTGGAAAACTCAATCCATATTTTAGCCCGTGCAGTAATGATGGAGGTAAAAACTCAACTCCACTGATCATCACACCTGTCAAACACAATCAATGAAATTACAGCCCTAATTTTGAAATACACAATGAAAATTATTTTATATAATTAAAAATCTAAACATGTTTTGCTATTTTTTCATAATTGGTTTTTCATTGTTAAAATCTATAATTTCTCGCTATAATTGCAAATTATAATGTAAAATTATAATGCTTGTTTAGTTTTATTTTTTTAACTTCATAATTATTCATGTCATTGTTTTCTCCCATCTCAACCTGACAAAGTGAAAGTGTAAATTTAAAAAACATTTTATTACATCAAAATAAACCAAACTATGATAAATTATATCAAAGCTGTTTCTATCATTTCAATTACAAAATGATCTGTGATAATACTGTGGTAAATCAGATGGTAATACCTCAATGTATATTTGTATGATTACCATATTCCTACACAACATTATGGATCTTCAAATTATACCTAAAAAACACCATGACATTATGATAATGGTAATAACAAATACATTGAAGAAGAAAACATTGTAGTCCTATTACCATGTCAAATGTTTACCCCATAGTAAAAATGTTTAACCACAAGAATAGAAAAGAACACATCAGATTTATTTAAACGCTAATTTTGTATTGATACATATTTAAATGAAATATAGGACTATTAAATATCTGATATCTGTGTGAAAATTAAGCACAGCTTCTTTTTACAGTAGATGGTGATAAAATAAGGGCATCATTATGAAAAATAAATGATAGAAAGCTTGTCACATATTCTGTTTTTTTCACATTGTTCTGTGTCCTGAGAGAAAGAGTAGATAACTTCATCTCTTTAAAGTAAACCAGCCAGTAAATAAACACAGTTTGGGGCGAGTAAATGATGACAGAATTTTGATTTTTGTGTGAAATATCACTTTAAAGGTCCCCTGACATGAAATTTTCACTTTCTGAGGTTTTTTAACATTAATATTAGTTCCCCTAGCCTGTATTTGGTCCCCTCGTGTCTAGAAATTTCAGTCGGTGTAAACTGAGTTTTGGCTATCTTTCTCTGCCTGTGAGAAAATGAGATCTCAGACGAGCTGATCTTGAATCTCCCCCTATATGACGTCATATGGGGGAATGTTACCTCCCCTTCTCTGCTATGCCGCAAAGAGACTTTGACCCGCCCATGAGAAAACGAGCTGCGCGATTTTAGTTTATCATCCTCGAGAGAGATATCATGGCGTGTGACCAATCAAAGCACAAAAGTGGAATAGAGAGATATAATGGCTTGCAAACGAGCGAAGCATGGCAGTTGATCGGTGTTCGGATGTACAAATGAACACAAAAGTATTTTTTAGTTCCTTCATCCGAGCCTCTGAAGAAACAATGGGTTAATTTTATTTTCTCTGGAAATGCGCCGACACAACTTCCCAAAGTTTTGGATGGTCCAAACATTTCACCGACGACTGTTTCCTCAACTTGGGACAATACAGAGCTGGCCTCGATGAACGTCTGAAAATAAATCATCGAGCTACCAAGCAACAATTCAAGTTCAAGTTCAGACAGGTAATCTTTCTCTCAAAATCGTTCAATACTGTTAATGCATCAGCAAGTCAAGCCAGTGACTAAAATATCACCTTCACATCGTTTCTTTCAGTAGGATGAAAATAATCTTATTTAAATTGTGAACAAATTATATACAGAAATCGATCAAAGAACATTTTTCCACACAGCGCGAGTTTATCAGGACAACTCGTTATGAAATCAATGACGCACGTTACTGCACAATGAATCTCTTACTGTATTTACATCATCGTGTTTGAATTTGCATTAGTGAAAGCATTAGAGAGAGTGAGAAATTGCGTTGTCTCTCGATCCACAGACTGTCATCTGCTCAATGCTCATCACACATTGTATGTGATGGGAATAGATCTAAATACTTTAAAAACTTCTCACGATTCGTTAATCTCGATAGCTGTATTAGTAAAAACGTATAATAGCAGCAGTAGTAAAAGTATTCGAGATCGAGAGACTTTCACATGTAGCTGTTTCATATGCACGCATGTCAGCCAATCACAGCAGTGGGCGGTTACACTGAGTCTCACAGCAGACACGCCCCTTCAAACAGTGTGTTCAAATCAGAGGCTAAAATCAGGCTAGGAAAAATGCCTTTTATTTCTAAATTATGACTAATTTTGATCTAAAAAACATACTAACATTATAAGGGCAACCCAGGAAACATTATAAAATTATAAATGTTATTTGTTTTAAATATAAATATATTATTTTGAAAATAATATAAATTATATTATTTATATATTATTTGTTTTATTTAATTAGCTTGGTTAAATTTTTTTCTTTGTGAGTGCTATAGTGGAGCGGCTAAGTGATATAATCGTTCAGTTTATGATACAAGTGTGAAAATTGGCATGAGCAGTCTCCATGGTCTCCATGGGTCACTTGACAAGAAAATTGTCCGAGCCACTTGAAATTTCAAGATGTGGCCATTTTTCAAGATGGCCGACACCTTAGTGGAGCAGTTAAGCGATATAGTGGTTTATTTGGTGATACAAGCATGAAAATTGGCATGATCAGTCTCTGATATATATCTATATCAATATATTGCAGATATGCTCACTGAATATAAACCCAACAGATCACTCAGATCATTAGGATCACATCAGTTAGAAATACCAAGGGTTCACTCCAAGCAAGGAGAGTCTGCTTTTAGCACCAATGCCAGCCGCAGCTGGAACCAGCTTCCAGAAGAGATCAGATGTGCTCCTACAGTAGTCACATTCAAATCCAGACTCAAAACACTTCTGTTTAGCTATGCTTTTACTGAATGAGCACTGTGCCAATGTCCGACTGTTTTTACTGTACCTTATTTTATTTTTTATTCTAAACTGTTTTAATTATTCTTATTTGTTTTGATTATTTTATTTTCTCCTATGTAAAGCACTTTGAATTGCCATTGTGTATGAACCGTGCTATATAAATAAACTTGCCTTGCCTTGCCTTGATGGTCACTAGACAATAAGCCACCCACAGCTACTTGAAATTTCAAGATGGCGGCCATTTGTCAAGATGGGCCACCACCTTAGTGGAGCAATTAGCATAGACAGTATAAGAAATGGACAGAGCCATCTCATTGGAACTCAGTTGAGACAGTTGAAGCCCACTTTTAGCGATTTTTTATGCACTTCCGTTCCTGACGCGCAGACTCAAACTAAGCTTGATGACGTGAGCAACCCGCCTGACAGATGTATATCTTCTAGTAGCTGTGCGTGAAAACTGCCAACGTTAATCTTGCAGAGACGGCAAGCTTGAGCAAAGATTTCTTTGGTGTGAGTGATTAGGACTAAGTATTTTTTATAGTATTTATTTTAAAATGTAACGCCAGTACGCCATATTAAGTTAATGCATTGATTGCCTGCGAGCTTCTGCTCCTATCTTTACGGTCGCGCAACAGAGAGTCGAGTGGTTATGACGCAGTCGTTAGCCTATTTTTACAAAAACTGTTTCTGCGGGGCCATAATGTAACATAGAAGGTAATGGAGCCCTTTATACATTGTCGTGTGTCTTTAGAAATAAATAATGGACAAATTGAGTCTTTAAACGCCTCAGATGTAAAGTTATTTGCTGTCAAAGTGACGCCAAAATGAATGGGAGTCAATGGGAATGCTAACGCAAGTGAAGTTCTGCTACAAGATGGCGGCTCCCGCGAGGCTTCAACTTCCGGTCGATGGATTACCCCCTTGGCAATTAGGCTTAAGAAATCATTTTGTTGGTGATTCAAGCATGAAAATTGCTATGAGCTGTCTCAAAAGGTCATTTGACAAGAAACTGCCCACAGCAACATAAAATTTCAACATGGCGGCAATTTTTCAGGATTACTGCCGCCCACCATGTGGATCTTTAAATTATACATTTTCTCATAGAAATGTATTGGGTTCCCAGGTAGGTTTAGGTATTGTGTAGGGTTAGGGTTAGACCGCTAGGAGGCGCCTTCTGCCCCATATATATCTGCGTCTCATATTGAATAGTCAATATGAGACGCAGATATATATGGGGCAGAAGGCGCCTCCTAGCGGTCTAACCCTAACCCTACACAATACCTAAACCTACCCATATCTGTGCGTGTTATATTGACGCTAAAGGGTTCCATGTGCGTTCGATATAGACGTTTTGGCAAAGTGTCAGAATATGACGCCCTAGGATGAGAATGCGTTGGTCAGCCAGAGTCGCCGTTGCCTCTGGATCTGTTCTTATTGACATTCAGTATTAGTCATTGCTCAATTTTTAGTTTGATGCACTGTCCGTTCAGCCCCACAACTGTGCTAATTTATTAATTAGGGCCCAAGCCCTGAAAGGGAAAAGACCCTATTCCATGTGCGTTCGATATAGACGTTTTGGCAAAGTGTCAGTATAAGACGCCTTGGGATGAGAACGGGCTGGGCTGACACAGCCATGGAACCATGACAAACAGAAAGTATCTCAAACAATACTAAGGAACTAAACTGAAAATGTCACAGTGATAGTCTGGTGACAAAACAAAACACGATGTGCCGATGTGGCGAGGGGAAGCCGAGCCCTAGGCCTACATCGGAAAACATAGAGGACTAACACTGGCAAAAGAAACATGTGAATAGGTTCTAGCAGGGGCAACTACATAGGCATGTGCAACTGAGTCCATATCTGAAGCACTTACACCTTCCAGTACATGCCTTGTTGCACCCACATTTGGTCAACTCCCAACAACTCTCTGCAATAGGTGGAAGTGGAGTCCAGAAGACTGTCCACTCTTCGTCCTTTTTAACCCATCCCCAGTCGGATGGGCTCGGCATTTGTGGATGTCGCTTCAATGCCTGTCCCCACACGTATCCAGTCTTACAAGAAGCACGTTTGGCATGCTCTTTGAGTGCTGCTTGAGTTGGTGGGATCAAGACATATTGTCTTTGCTTTCTGGCAAAGAGATCAAGCCTGGCCTCGTTCACAGTGGTGACATCACTGGACCTGTCATACATTATCACAACAAATCTCTCCAAAGCTTGCAGGTCACTATCCTTCACTGCGTAGGGACATTTGCTGAGTCTTGCAAATGTATTTGAGACCTCATCACACACGTCCCATGTTTTCCAGGCAGACTTCTTTGATTTGCCATGGAAGGATGACACAATATCACAACCGCTGAAGGCATGGAAGAAGAGGATACCACTGGTTTTCTCTGGTCCTATGGCTGAAACCACCTCATGTATAGGAATCCATTTGTCTTCTCTCCTTCGCCAAACGTCACCCACATTTTCTCCAGGCCAAGTTGCATCATAGACGGCATAACAGAAGTAGCTATGATTAAAATGTATGCTTAGAAACCCCATTAACCTTGGCTCGGCTCTCCCACGCTGACACAACCTGTCAATTCAGGTGCGGCTATCTAACTGTTTTGGGGTAGATTAGACAGCATTTGGGATACTAACTTTACAATTAGCTGACATTGAACCTCACTCTGAGTTTAACTGCAGTGATATATCACCAGTGTGCCCTGGTAATGCAGATATTCACTCTTGTCTAATCTATCTATAATCAACAAATCAACACAACTGTATTTTGATGCGTTAAAAGTTGTTCTTTAGAATAATCTAAAACATATAAAATAAAATGACACCAAATCGTTCTTAATGAAAAAAAAAAAACATTTCTATCGAAAAATTGATCTTTTGAGGATCCAGGGGTCGGCCATCTTGAAAATAGAAATTTCAAGTGGCTGACAGTGTTTTCTTGTCAAGCAACCCTTAGAGACTGCTCATACCAATTTGCATGCTTATGTCACTAACTAAACAATTATATCGCCTAACTGCTCCATTTAGGTGGTGGTAATCTTGAAAAAAAGGCCGCCATCTTGAAATTTGATGTTGCTGTGGGCGGTTTCTTGTCAAATGACCCTTTGAGACAGCAAATGGCAATTTTCATGCTTGTATCACCAACTAAATGATTTCTTAAGCCTAATTGCTCCACTAAGGTGGTGGCCATCTTGAAAAATGGCCGCCATCTTGAAATTTCAAGTAGCTGTGGGTGGCTTATTGTCTAGTGACCATCAGAGACTGCTCATGCCAATTTTCATGCTTGTATCACCAAATAAACCACTATACCACTTAACTGCTCCACTAAGGTGTCGGCCATCTTGAAAAATGGCCGCCATCTTGAAATTTCAAGTGGCTCGGACAATTTTCTTGTCAAGTGATCCAAGGAGACTGCTCATGCCAATTTTCACGCTTGTATCATAAACTGAACGATTCTGCCAAACATAAGCACTTAGCCGCTCCACTACTATGCCTGGTAAATAATTTGATCGTGCATTTTTATTCCTAATTATGTTAATAATGATGCCTGCACCACTCAATAATGGATCCACTTTTGAATGCTCTGTTTGTGTTTGAGTGTGTGTTGCAGTGTTTAACACATGATGGATTGAGTGATTACAGGGTTTAGTTCTGATGGTTTTAACAGAGACGGCAGGACAAATGTTTCGTCCACTGAGGTTTAGGACACAAGATGAAACCAAAGACCCCAGAGGACGACTTTAATGGGACCTGGAGTCTCTCCTGGGACAAAGCCACAATTTTCATATTTCCATAAACAGAGTCAACTGCATCTAACGGAAGAGTCATGAGAATTTCTTAAACCAATGGCTGCAGATTGTTTATAAAGGGAAAGATTTGGATTATTTCTGCTTTGTGATGTTTTTAAAGGTGCCTTATGTCAAAAAATCAATTCATACTCCACATATTCCATACCAGATGGGGGCAGTATACCTCCAGAAAGTTGGCCTATTCTAGTCTGTTTTTTAGTTTCAGGTTGTCAATCTTCTAAAACCGTCAAATAGTCCGCTTTGTCCCGCCAAAGCCTATTTTGATCGGTGAGGGATGTAGAATTGAATGACTGCTGCCGCTGCGCTTGACAGGGCGCGTTACGAGCAGAGAGAGAGACAGAGAGAGCGAGCCCCGGCCGCGCGCGCGCGCACTCTCACGTCTTCAAACAACACGAGAGCGGAACTGCTCTCTCTCCCTCGCGCATATTAATCAAATCAATTGACACGATAGTAAGACCGCAGTTTCGCGTGGAGCATTTGGAGATTTTTAGAGATTAAAGAGATACAAGCAGTGCGAGTTATTCGTGTGTTGCAGTTTGGCTGGTGGTTATGTATTTTGCCCGCATACCGCCCCCCATGGCCGAAACTGGTATTACAACACCTGTCGGGCCGGGGCTAGTAATGCTAATTTAGGTTGATATCTCTGCAACACTATCACTTTTCATTTTTTTAATGACATCACCCTTATTTCTTCTCATTCTTTTGATGCGTGTAGCTCATTTTTTGGATATTTTTACCTCTATTATTACACATGGCACCTTTAATCCTCATATTTTTGTTTCTGGAACTTTTTATATAAAGTAGATCTATTTGTACTTAATGTATCTGGCTGTCATTAATAAAATGTCAAACCAAGCTGCATTATGAGCATTAAACCTCGATATCACAGACCTTACCTTTTAAAGAACTGTGTGTTACACCCCGTCTAGGGGGAAAGGGGCAACATGAAGAGTCAACGAGGTGCGATGAATTAGAACAAAAAGTTGTTTATTTTCTTAAATTGGGACTTATGATTCAGGAGCTGACAAAGCCAAAATAACCAACAAAACAACCTTAACATTTAAACCTCTTTCCTATACCTTAACCCAAAAGAAAAGAAAATTAAGACGATCGATAAACCCATCTCCCTAACCAAAAACAGAGATCAAACAGTTTACAATAAAGAAAATGGCATCGAGCCCAAAAATCAATCAGTATTTACAATCGGGCAAACAAACTGAAAAGGGCAGTCTAAATCAGTGTCAGTAAACAGGCAAAGGTTCAAATATACCAATTCAAATCAAACAAACAAAGCTCAGTCTCAAACTCTTAACACTCAAATACTCTTAACAGTCTCAAATCACAAACCTCTCTCTTTCAAACAAACAAACAAACAAACGGCTACTCACGGACTCAAATACTCTTAATAGTCTCAAATCACAAAACCCACTCCTTCCTTTCCTCTAGAGGAAGTGATGACATGTCTTTTTAAAACAAGCTGCACCAATCAGTAGAGCAGCAATCATCCTGCAGAAACCAATCAGATGAGGTTCCTAGACAGACACACTGGGAAACTGACAAAACAACACCCCCACACATATAAGTAAACATGGTTACAAGTTTACAAATGACATCTGGACAAAGAGTCTGCAATTACATTGTCAACACCTTTCTTGTACTTAATGTGCAAATAAAAACTTTGACAAATGAGTGCCCAACGCATAAGTCTCTGGTTTTTATTACACATTCGTTGCTAAAAGTGGATTATGATCTGTGAATACATCAACGGGTTGCGAACTGGAACCAACATAAACTTCAAAATGTTGAAGAGCTAACAAAATCTCTTTTTCTATGGTACTGTAATTGAGCTGATGGTGATTAAATTTCTCTGAATAGAAACATATCGGATGGTCAATTCTTTGGTCATCTTCCTGCATTAGGACAGCACCGGCACCCGTACCACTAGCATCTACTTCAAGTTTAAAAGGTTTAGAGAAGTCTGGGGCAGCCAACACAGGAGCATTGCACAACAAATTTTTCAAAGACTCAAAGGCAAGTTCACACTCAGAATTCCAGTTAAAAGACACAGCTTTGCGAAGGTTGTCTGTGAGAGGTTTGACAACGTCAGAAACGTTTTTACAGAAATGTCTAATAGCCAGCCATTCCGAGGAACCATCTGAGGTCTCTTTTAGATTTGGGCACAGGAAATGGACTGAACTTTAGCTTCTAAAGGGCGGACGGAACCATGACCAACCTTTTTACCTAAGTATGTGACAGTTGCATGACAGAATTCACATTTTGCCAAATTAAGTGTAAGATTAGCAGCTTGCAACCTTAAAGGGATCCCTGGGTATTAAGACATGCATGGCTTAAAATAACGAAAATGATGCCTATTACTGAAATATGTAGTAGAAAACCCATCAAAGATTTATTTTATTTTTAAAAGATCACATTGTTTTATACATATCTTGCGCCATTATTCTGATGACGTAAAATGGTTGCACTCCGTGAGCTACTTGCACTATCTGTTGCTATTTTTACCACATGGTTGCTAAGGTGTTGCTATGCGGTTGCTGGTGTAGTCAGAGTGGTTTCTGGATGGATGGATATGAAATAAAACAATCAGAACTAAATCCAATCAGCAGTTCTAAAATTGTTCATTGTGGTTTTGTGTGTAGGTCACTTCCCTGACACCTGAAATCAAGGACTGATCACACACATATTTAAAAATAGAGATAAATTTGACCCCAATAATTACAGAGGCATTTGTGTGAGCAGCAACCTGGGAAAGTTATTCTGAAGTATCCCGTAATAAACTTCATCATCATGGCACATCATTTCTTACTTTAAGGAGAAGTCACATTTCTTTCTTTAACAAATTATCGCACCTCTCATCACGCCTATGTTACACACTGTAATTGAAAAACATGTTGTCCAAAATATAGTTGTTTCACAAAATGTTGCATAATCGCATATCTCACTCATCTCTATCTATAGGTCTAAAAATCTCCTCCACTGCAAACTTTAATAAAGCTCGAAGGACCTTTTATGCCACAAAATGAAAATGTCCTATTTAGAGGTTTCAGTTATCATTTTATTCAAATCCGTTATTGAGTGAATTGCCCTGCATGCAGAATTCTGTAAAACTGTCCAGGGACAAACGTGTGAATACAGGAGGAGCTCTGACATCACTAGTTCAGATTCAGAGAAAGTGAAACTAACTTTATCAACAACAAAATGGACGCCTGAAACTATCAACCTCTTTAAACAACAATATTTACTGATCTGCTCAAAAAGTGCTGTGGACACATCTGATACTCACAGGTAAGAGACAGAAATATAAGAGAGATTGTGCTGAACAGGTTTCTAATGGAAGTGATCTGGTTTAGTAGGTTTATGTCAAACTGGAATAAGTTGAACAGAACTAGGTTTAAGCATGTCAAATACTCAACTATTTTAGTTGTTTACTGCACTGTAATTTGATTGGTTGTAAAGCAAAAGTTGGTGTCAATTTGATTTTGTCACACAATAACGACTAAAGAAACAGGAAGTAAATGACCTGCAGATTCACTGAACACAAAGTCTCAACAGGTCAAAGTTCAGATTGTTCAGTGAGTTTATGGATCTCTCACTGAATTTCAAAGCAATGATTGGAAATATTGTTAAATGTTAAATAATGTTAAATGGAAATGTTTATTAAACTGCAATGATCCAGTTTGGTTTTAAGTTTCAGAGAAAAAAACTTGTTTAAATAACTTGAACGTCCCTCTTTCAGAGGTTGATAACAGCGAAGGGTTGTTCTCAAGAGTGAATAAACCGTGTGCTGTTTGACATGAACTGATGTTAAATAATAGTATAAAGAATAATTTAATTCAATTCAAATTTATTTGTATAGCGCTTTTTACAATACATATTTTTAAAGCAGCTTTACAGAAGGTGCATATCAGAAATGTACATAGAAAAAAATACAGTTAGTTAATCATGTATTAATTTAGGGCATAACATATCGCCGGCGTTGAGTCGTCTCTTCACAGGCGTTGAGTCGTCTCTTCCAACCCGATCTCACGGCAATACGTACGAATTCTACGAGGTGGCTAATTCGTACGAATTCATACGACCTCACTCGTACGAATAGCGATGTTCGCCGGAGTCAAATGTGACGTCACTATATGGGCGTGGGTGCTAACTGGTTGGCAGAAAGAACCAAAACATGCAGCAGTCTACCTGTGTTTTGTCAGCATACGATAATTCTTTGTCCGAAGAAGCTAAAAGGAGAAATAAGGTTAAGATTTTATATTCATGTTCTCTACCTGATCCATATCACCTGAGTGAGAATTGGAGCAAAAGCAAATCTTTAGATGTCTATAAGTAAGTCATAATTACGAATATTACTTGTTTTAACTAAGGATAACTGGTAAATTGCACTGTCAACAACATGCTCACACCATGGAAGTATAATCAATGTTATTATACTTCCATTGCTCAGTCACACTACCAAGCAAACATGCCAGTGCGGGCCCACTGTGGGTAAGTGTGGGTTTTCTGTGGGACAGTGTGGGCAAGGGCAAACACTTTGGGGCCCCATGTGGGCTTTCTGAGGGCAAGCCCACTGTGGGTTTGCCCACAGAAAACCCTTAAGGAACCCTAGTGGGTTAGCCCATGTGGGGCCCATGGCAGTTTCGCCCATTTGGGCCCCCATGAGGGTTTACTTTGGGCAACCCACTGTGGGATTGCCCACAGAAAACCCACACGGGCCCCCAGTGGGTTAGCCCATGCCGGACCCACAGCTGTTTTTCACTATGGGGCCCCCATGAGGGTTTACATGCACACAAAAAGTTATGTAAACAAAGACTTTGACTTTGACACGTCTTCCGAGGTATTTTGTACAGTTATTCATTCATTAATTAACCCATAAATGCGATAGAACCTAATAGTAACATTTATTTACAAAATTTGTTTTAATTTTTAACGCAAAATGCAGGTAGCAGACGCGATCGTGGTCCGCTGGGTTCTAGACGCCTATTTGCAGAAATCCACAGCTTTCTTCTTGATTCAGGCTATTTAGGTACGCAGTAGATGCTCTTGGGGTTACTCTTATCAAACCTGTCAACACAGCTGATCACACAGCACGATACAACCATTTTTCTTCTGTGTTTGCGCTGTGCAGCAAACGGCCATTACTTTTATTCTGCCAATCAGAGCGCATGTAACCGCGTCGTGACGTCACGGCGAAGATCCCTTAAGTACGATTTTTGCTAAATCGTACATATTTTACAAGTTGCCCAATTCGTATGAACGAATGACCTACCCCTGACCCCGCCCCTAAACCTACCTATCACGTCAAGTGGGTTTAGACAAATCGTACGAGTGAGGTCTTACTAATTCGTACGAATTAGCCACCTTTTAATCGCTCATACGAATTCGTACGAATTGGTCGTGAGATAGCATTGTCTCTTCACAGGCGTTTAGTCATCTCATTCTCATCACAGGTGTTGGGGCATCTGAAGTCTCTGTGAGAGGCTGGATACAAACTGGAGCTGACGAATGCCATTTACCATGATAACAGCAGAAAAGCAGATGGAAAATAATTAGCATAGTTGCTGTTCATAATATTAATGCATTCTGATTCAACAGTAGGCTAGTATAAAAGGTAAGCATTATGTGAATGCTTGGCTAAAGAGATGAGTCTTTAATCTAGTTTTAAACTGGGACAGCGAGTCTGAGCCTCAAACAATATCAGGAAGGCTATTCCAGAGTTTAGGAGATAAATGTGAGAACGCCCTCCCTCCTTTAGTAGCCTAACCAAACTGACTCTTTGGTGTAAGATTTCATTTATACCCGAGTGACCAAATATACACTATTACAAGGAGCAAATGGACATATATGTTAATTATCAGTCCATTGGTCATGATTTACACTGTCATTTTTTTCTTGAAACAACTTGAAGAGAGAAAGAATAATGGCAGAATCTTCACCAACATCAACAAAAGCAAGAAAAACCAGGAGACGGAGTATAAATGAACCTCCAAGTAAGTCAAAAACCCAAAAAGAAAGAATAAGTGCATTAATTTTTCTCATACGTAAGTTTAGGAGTGTACAGTAGCTTCTCATAATTATACATTTTAGCTAAATACGGCATGTTATATACATATATTTCATAGTAAAAAAAGTGAAAAGATAACAATAAAATCAATACTGTAATATTGTTAAAGTGTTTGAGTTGTTGGTGGTTTTCTATGTTTTAATGAACTAAGAAAATAATTGATAATGAACTAAGAAAATAATTGATTAACTTTAAATAAGATGATAAAATAATTTGAGCTCAAATCAATATATCTCGCTAATGCATTTCCTTATTTGGTAAGTGTTCGTGTAATGAGCTTCACATTAGGGTCTGATCAGCTTGTCACATTTTGCTGTAATGACCAGCTGACTGTACATGATCTCTCTCTATATATTATAGTTCCTTCAAAGTCGCCATGGGATTCTTTATGAACAGTGCTGAAGGAGTTCACATGCACACTAATCATAATTAATCTGAAATAAGTCAGCAGACACCATTAGATCAAAAAGTATTTTAAGAACATGAAAAAACTGTGTGTGTATCAGGTGTGTCCAAACGTTTGACTAGTATTTATCTTCTTCATTTCTCTCTCCAGTGATGTCTTCCTCCAGCGGTCCACTGACTGAGGAGCTTCAGTGCTCTATATGTCTGGACATGTTCACTGATCCAGTCAGCACTCCATGTGGACACAACTTCTGCAAGACCTGTCTGAATAAGTGCTGGGACAACAGCCAGACCTGCAACTGTCCATATTGTAAAGAAACATTCAAGCACAGACCTGATCTCAAGATTAATACCACACTCCGAGAAGTTGTAGATCACTATAAAAAGAAAAGTCCTGAGAAAAAACCTGAAGTTCTGAAAAACCCTGAAGTTCTGTGTGACGTCTGTGAGGAAAGAAAGCTGAAAGCCCTGAAGTCGTGTCTGGTGTGTCAGAGCTCTTACTGTGAAACTCACCTGGAGCCTCATCTGAGAGTGGCAGGTTTAAAGAAACACAAACTGATCAATCCTGTGAGTAATCTGGAGGACTATATATGTCAGAAACATGAGAGACCCCTGGAGCTGTTCTGTAGAGATGATCAGACATGTGTGTGTCCGATGTGTGACGTGACAGACCACCAGAACCACAACACTGTTTCTTTAGAAGAGGAGAGTGAAGAGAAGAAGGTAGAAGTTACTGACAAACTGATTTTAAATGGCTCTTATCATGAGAAATCACATGTTCTTTTATATAAATGAATCAATTTTGAAAACATATTGTGTGTTGTTCTCTGTCTATAGACTCAACTGATGAAGACACAGAAAGACACACAGCAGAATATCCAGGACAGAATCAAGAAGATTCAAGACGTCAAACACTCAGCAGAAGTCAGAAAAGTGAGTTTATAATAATTCAATTTGACTAATTTAATCCTCCTCCTCCCCTCCTCCTCTTCTCCTCCTCCTCCTCTCCTCCTCCTATTTTCCTCCTCTTCTTCTCATCCTCCTTCCCTCCTCTTCTCCTCCTCCTCCTCTTCTCCTCCTCTTCTCCTCCTCCTCTTCTTCTCCTCCCCTCCTCCTCCTCCTCCTCCTATTTTCCTCATCTTCTTCTTATCCTCCTTCCCTCCTCTTCTTCTCCTCCTCCTCTTATCATCCTCCTCCTCTTCTCCTCCCCTCCTCCTCCTCCTCCTCCTCCTCCTCCTCCTATTTTCCTCCTCTTCTTCTCATACTCCTCCCCTCCTCTACTCCTCCTCCTCTTCTCCCCCTCCTCCTTTAATCATCCTCCTCCTCCTCCTCCTATTTTCCTCCTCTTCTCCTCCTCCTCTTCTCCTCCTCCTCCTCTTCTTCTCCTCCCCTCTCCTCCTCCTATTTTCCTCCTCCTCTTCTTCTCCTCCTCCTTTTAATATCCTCCTCCTCCTCCTCCTCCTATTTTCCTCCTCTTCTCCTCCTCCTCTTCTTCTCCTCCTCCTCTTCTCCTCCTCCCCTCTCCTCCTCCTATTTTCCTCCTCCTCTTCTCCTCATCCTCTTCTCCTTCTTCTCCTCATCCTCTTCTCCTCCTCCTATTTTCTTCTCCTCCTCCTATTTCTCCTCCTCCTCCTCCTCCTCCTTTTCCTCCTCTTTTCCTCCTCCTACTCCTCCTCCTCCTCCTCCAAGGACATTATATTAACTTTTAAGGCTGAATGGGCAGGCAAACTAGTGATTTAAATATCTATTATTGTATATTGAATTGTTTATTGAATTGTTTTATAAAAGTAATTTCACACTCACGGTCGCTCTGCTGGTCTGAATATCGACACGTCTGTGATTCCCTGATCACTTAGTAAAGTAATAACACATCTCTCCTCAACAAGACACATGATTTGAAGAACCATTCAGTGCAAACGGTGCAGAATGAGGGGTTTTGAAAAGCGCCTAAAGACACTGAACTGTGAGAAATAATAACAGTGATTCTTCTCTTAACAAATACCACTAATAATGTGTTGATTGTCCTGGTTGATCAGAGAAACACAGAGAAGGAGAAAGCAGCCCGTGTGGAGCTCTTCACTGATCTCATCCGCTCCATTGAGAGATGTCAGACTGAACTGCTGGAGATGATGGAGGAGCAGCAGAAAGCAGCAGAGAAACAGGAGGAGGAGATCATTGAAGAGCTGGAGCAGGAGATCACTGAGCTAAAGATGAGAAACACTGAGCTGGAGCAGCTCTCACACACTGAAGATCACCTCCACCTCCTACAGGTCAGTCAACATCTCTCTGATCAATGATATGACACCAGAACACTGAAGGATTTCTCCTCTCTCCTGCTGTAGATTTACTCATCCCTGTGCAGCTCTAGAAACACCAGGAACTGGTCTGAGATCAGTGTGAAGACTGATGAGAGTCTGGAGACTCTGAGGAGAGCTCTGACTAAACTGCAGGACTCTCTACAGGAGAAACTCACACAAACAAGTACAGCAATATCAAATACACCATACATATATTTATCATCTTTCAATATCAGTAATGAAGAAATAAGAGAAGTATGTGATCAATATGCGATCATGTGTTTGTCTCATTATCATCATCACAGTTCTTCTTGAAGAGAGCAGGTCATATTCATCTCTAATTTCAGAGAACATGCAGTAAATTCATCTTGTACTAGAAGCTTCATCACTGTAACCAGAACCTTGAGGCTTTAGTACATCTGTGAACACTTTTAGATGAGAAACGACAGAAAGAAACATTCGTTTTCTGTTGGTCTTTTCAGCTGTTACATCTAAATGTTGTGATTATGTGTCAGATAAAATCAGTTTAGCAGAAGAAAATCTATTCGATAGACGTCATGAATTTAAGATGCTAATGTGTTCTTAAAAGAAAACATTTCTGACCTGTAGTTCAAACAGCTTTTCAGTGCTGGGATTTAATTTTAATTTTTAGTAAAGATTAATTTTATAATGTTGTCTTTAGTGAATGACCACAACACTAATTCACTCCAGAACTGAGACGAATAACATTATGCATAAAAATATATCAAATAAATATGTCATACAATTTTTCACAAAACATTCCCCAAGATCTTCTGAAAAGGAGGAATATTTAGAGCTCAAACACAATATAAGTTCAGGGCTTCTCTAAATATCAGCAGAGAGACATTGATCAGATAAAACATGATTTAAGGTTATATTTAAAGAATTGTGTACAACATGTCTATAATTGCACACATAAACATGTGAAAGATCTGCTGATGTGTTATTGTCATTAGTCTCTACAGAAGTGAAGAGGATACAGCAGTATGCAGGTAATGTGTGTGTCTGCACTACACTAGATTACATTCAGATACTCACAGCTTCATCACCGACATACAGTATGATTAAACACTGATTAAATATTACAAACATCATCATCATAGAATATCTGTATTGTGAAGATGTAAAATAATATTGTCTGTTTTCTCAGTGGATGTGACTCTGGATCCTGATACAGCTCATCCTAAACTCATCCTGTCTGATGATGGAAAACAAGTGAGACATGGAGACATTAGACAGAAACTCCCAGACAAACCAGAGAGATTTGATCACTGTGTAAATGTCCTGGGAAAGGAGGGATTCTCCACAGGGAGATTTTATTTTGAGGTGCAGGTGAAGGGAAAGACTAAATGGGATTTAGGAGTGGTCAGAGAATCCATTAACAGGAAGGGAGAGATCCCACTGACTCCCAGTAATGGATACTGGACTGTGGTTCTGAGGAATGAGAATGAATATAAAGCCTGTGCTGGTCCCTCTGTCTCTCTGTGTGTGAGAGTGAAGCCGCAGCGGGTCGGTGTGTTTGTGGATTATGAGGAGGGTCTGGTCTCCTTTTATGATGTGGAATCCAGCTCTCATATCTACTCTTTCACTGATCAGTCTTTCACTGGGAAACTCTATCCATATTTTAGCCCCTGCAATAATGATGGAGGTAAAAACTCAACTCCACTGATCATCACACCTGTCAAACACAATCAATGAATTTACAGCCCTAATTTTGAAATATACAATGAAAATTATTTATACAATTAAAAATCTAAATATGTTTGCTATTTCGTCATCATTGGTTTTTCATTGTTAAAATCTATAATTTTTATAATGTAAAATTATAATGCTTGTTTAACAATTTTATTTTCAACTTTTCATTATTCATGCCATTGTTTTCTCCCATCTCAACCTGACAAAGAGAAAGTGTCTGTACATTTTTTTTTTACATCAAAATAAACTATGCTCATATGATAAACTATATCAACGCTGTTTCTAACATTTCAATTACAAAAGTATATGTGATAATACTGTGGTAAATCAGATGGCAATACCTCAATGTATATTTGTATGATTACCATATTCATACAAACATTATGGATCTTCAATGTATAGCCTACCTAAAAACAAATTATGATCATGGTAATAACAAGAAACATTTTTTTTTAAAAAAGAAGAACCACAAGAACAGAATAATAGACGAATTTTAACACATCAGATTCATTTAAATGCTATTTTTGTATTGATAGTTAAATACATCTTTAAAAGAAATATAGGACTATTAAATATCTGATGGTGCTGATGTAGAGATACAAATATAAAACTTTAAAATTAAACCTTATAAAATATATTTTTATTCTTTCAGGATGTATATTATTCTATTAAAGATGCCTATTTATATTGCTGTTTATGTTTAATTTATTTTGATCTGTATGAAAATTGAGCACAGCTTCTATTTACAGTAGATGGTTATAAAATAAGGTCATCATTTTGAAGTAAAAAAATGATAGAAAGCTAGTCACATATTCTGGTCTGTTCATGTTGTTCTGTGTCCTGAGAGAAAGAGCAGATAAGTTCCTCTCTTTAAAGTAAACCAGCCACAGTAAGAAACTCATAGAGGTTTGGGGCGAATAAATGATGACAGAATTTAGATTTTTGTGTGAAATATCACTTTAAGATAACCCAGGCCCCTGTGCTACAGCATTACTGTAGATAATGTTCACTAGGTGGCGCTGTAAAGTTTCAAATCAGAAAATACAGATAATATAACGAGGTTCACAGTCATGGAAAACTTGGAATTATCCTGTTATTTAAAATGTTATTTGTTTAGTGATTTGTTTTTAGTTTACTTGGTTAAAATGAGCTCTTTTTTAGTGATATGTCTGGTAGCACATTTAGTCCCAATTATGATTAATAATGATGCCTGCACCACTCAATAATGGATCCACATGTTAATTCTCTGTTTGTGTTTGAGTGTGTGTTGCAGTGTTTAACACATGATGGATTGAGTGATTACAGGGTTTAGTTCTGATGGTTTTAACAGAGACGGCAGGACAAATGTTTCGTCCACTGAGGTTTAGGACACAAGATGAAACCAAAGACCCCAGAGGACGACTTTAATGGGACCCGGAGTCTCTCATGGGACAAAGCCACAATTTTCATATTTCCATGAACAGAGTCAACTGCATCTAACGGAAGAGTCATGAATGGCTAAAAGATTATTTCTGCTTTGTGATGTTTTTAATCCTCATATTTTTGTTTCTGGACCTTTTTATATAAAGTAGGTCTATTTGTACTTAAAATGTATTTGGCTGTCATTAATAAAATGTCAAACCAAGCTGCATTATCAGCATTAAACCTCGATATCACAGACCTTACCTTTTAAAGAACTCAGTGTCTCCATCAGTCCATCTTTTCCTCTGGATGTGTGTGTAAAGTCTGATCAGTGATTGTGTCGTTGGATTCAGCAAATCCTCACTGAACTTCCTGATCTTTGTGCTTCAACATCCAGCATTGAGAAACCTGCAGTAATTCTGCCATAATCTTTACCAATTACACATAGTCATCTTTTAGTTTTACATGCCTTTATTTGGGTAAAAAGGTCAGAAATGTGGCATCTGGTAAAGGGGCAAAAAATAAATGTTTCACACAAGATTTAAAATCGAGTGTAACTAGAAGCAGTTAAAATGACCTTCACATGGAATGTAACCTAAACTTTAATGTATATCATAAATGTATAAATGATGTCAAACGTTTCATAAATGTGTTTCTGTTACACAACGGTCTGTTTTTCAGCACATCAGAAGCAGTTTTACATTATTTGGCATTGCAGTTTTTGCAGAGAATCTTTGTCCCGTCGGGGAAGAATCCAGCGCCGACCAGAGACACCGAACACTCAGAACACTTAAAACACGACTGATGCCACTGACGATCCTCAAACGACACGTACTTCCCTTCTCCAAAACCTGACAACAAGATTGAGAGGAGTTTCATTTTGAGCAGCCGTTTCTAAAATCTCTAAAACAACATTATCATCATTTCAAATGAACATCATTTAAATTGTTTATAAACTTTGATAAGGACAGTCTAAGAAAAGTCTGTAAATATTGCACAATGTGTTAATGAAGGAATTTTCCGTATTGATGTTTCACAGGTGTTTTACCCGTATTTTTAATTATGCATTGTGTTGTGATTTATTGTTAATTGAAAAGTCTGTAAACTTAACAGATAATGTCCTAAAATTACCAGTGTCTTCTGTTTTTATGGATTTTACAGACTTGTTCTGCTAAACATGATTTACTCAATGTTGTTCCAAACTTATATTGCTTGCATATTTCTGTGTAAAAAAAAAAAGTTATTATAGACATAATGAAAGTGAATGGGGACTGGGGCAGTTGAGCTCCTTAAATGACTGAAAAAGCAACAGAAATGGGTTATACAACTTGCATGTTATATGTTTAAGTTATCTGAAGTCATGTTTTGCTTGACTACTTTTGATATTTTTTGTGTCACTTTTAGAGCTTGACAGCCCCAGTCTCCATTCACTTTCATTAAATGGAAAAGAGCAGCATGGACTTTCTGCGTAATATCTTTTTTTTTATATTCCATAGAAGTCATTGGGGTTTGGAACAACATGAGGATGAGTACATCAAAATCTCTCTCTCTCTCTCTCTCTCTCTCTCTCTCTCTCTCTCTCTCTCTCTCTCTCTCTCTCTCTCTCTCTCTCTCTCTCTCTCTCTCTCTCTCTCTCTCTCTCTCTATATATATATATATATATATATATATATATATATTTTTTTTTTTTTTGTATTTCTTTATAAAGTAGTTTATATCTTTAGACAAAATGGAATCTTTTGAAAAATTATTTTTTTTTGGGGGGGGGGGGGGGGGATATGTGCATATGTGTTTTTATTAAAAATATTATACATGATTTTATGGCTAATAGTATGTTATAGTGAGAATATGAAGCTCATTGGAGTTAAATAAACACCTCAATATTATTGAAAGGTCCAAACTGAGAAAAAAAAACATGCAATTTGTTGCTGGATGAAATTCTAATTGTTTGTAATGTAAACCATTGAGATCTTTATAACAGTATAGCAGAACATGCATGTAAAATCAGTTGTCACTCTATATATCCTAATGTCTTAGTAGATGAAATTTAAATGCTTAGTTTTATAATAAAATTTCTGTAGTTTTATTGTGGGAGGCAAAACATATAATGCAAAACAATGATGACAGAGATGAAAAAAATTAATGTGTCATATTTAATAATACTTACATTTGAACATGATTTTTCCTAAAAAAAGGATGTATAGAAAATTAAGTAAACCTAAGTTGTTTCAGTCCAATACGTGTTGTGTTCATCTTGAAATATTACTAACAATATAAACATTCTTCTTACATTAACTTACATTTAAAATTCAAGATTTCACAGCAAAAAGACATGTTAACCACGACCTGAAGGGGGACGTTTTAGTTAAATTTACACTAGAAGGGGTTTTACTTGCTAAAAATATATAAACTATCAATCATACAATATATGGCATGTAGTAGATTGTGTACAAGTTTTCAGCAAAGTTTTGATAATGTTTTAGAAATGTGCGTATGATACAGTAGGCTTTAGGGTTAAAACATATAACAGTTAGATATTTGATATTGATATTTGAGTTAGATATAATATTCTCATAGTGCATGAGCCGGTGGATGAGAGACTCTTGAGTCCCGATGCTCAAACAGAACTTTATTCAAACACACTCAACACCCTCAAACACACATGACCCTGTTTATGTGACAACGGTCTCTTGTTTCTGACAGTGTTTCTGTTATCAGCTGAAGGAACTGTTAATGAAGAGCGCTCTTGTTATAAGGACACATTAACACACACTGACCTGTGATGGGTTTGTCGCAGGCGGCACACTTTTGGGCGTACAGGTTACTGAAGCACTTCACACAGAACGGATCTTCACCCTGCGTTGTGAAAGGCTGTCCGGCCAGCTGGACTTTACAGCCCGAACACAAGAAACATTCTTTATGCCAGGACTCGTCTCTGTACGTGACGCCACCCTGAACCAAGATCTGTAAGAGACGAGACAAGCAAATACATGGTCATTCACTGGCATACAACTTAAAGAGGGTGACAAATAAGGGATGCCGTCAAGCTGAAGAAGGAGTCCTATCGGGCCTGGATGGCTTGTGGGACTCCTGAGGCAGCTGACGGGTACCGGCAGGCCAAGCGGACTGCAGGCTGGATGGTTGTGGAGACAAAAAAAAAATCGGAGGAGTTTGGTGAGGCCATAGAGAAGGACTACTGGCTGGCCTCGAAGAGATTCTGGCAAACCGTCCGACGCCTCAGAAGACGGAAGCAGTGCCCTACCAACACTGATTACAGTGTAGGTGGCCTGCTGTTGACCTCAACTGGGGATGTCGTCGGCCGGTGGAAGGAATACTTCGAGGATCTCCTCAATCCCACCGACACGTCTTCTATTGTGGAAGCAGAGGCTGAGGGCTAGGAGGTGGACTCGCCCATCACCCAAGCCTAAGTCACTGAAGTAGTCAAGAAACTCCTCGGTGGCAAGGCACCGGGGGTGGATGAGATCCGCCCTGAATACGTCAAGTCTCTGGATGTTGTGGGGCTGTCTTGGTTGACACGCCTCTGCAGCATCGTGTGGCGATCGGGGACAGTACCTATGGGATGGCAGACCGGGGTGGTGGTCCCTCTTTTTAAGAAGGGGGACCGGAGGGTGTGTTCCAACTACAGGGGGATCACACTTCTCAGCCTCCCCGGGAGAGTCTATGCCAAGGTACTGGAGAGGAGAATACGGCCGATAGTCGAACCTCGGATTCAGGAGGAACAGTGCGGTTTTCGTCCTGGCCGCGGAACACTGGACTAGCTCTATACCCTGTCCAGGGTGCTGGAGGATTCATGGGAGTTTGCCCAACCAATCCACATGTGCTTTGTGGATTTGGAGAAGGCATTCTACTGTGTCCCTCACGGTATCCTGTGGAGGGTGCTCCGGGAGTATGGGGTCCGGGGCCCTTTGTTAAGGGCTGTCCGGTCTCTGTACGACTGGAGCAGGAGCTTGGTTCGCATTGCCGGCAGTAAGTCAGACTTGTTCCTGGTGCATGTTGGACTCCGTCAGGGCTGCCCTTTGACGTCGATTTCTAGGCGCAGCCAGGGGACGGAGGGTGTCAGGTCTGGGGACCACACGATTTCGTCTCTGCTCTTTGCGGATGATGTTGTCGTGCTGGCCCCTTCAGAACAGGACCTTCAGCATGCACTGGAACGGTTTACAGCCGAGTGTGAAGCAGCAGGGATGAGAATCAGCGCCTCCAAATCTGAGGCCATGATTCTCAGTCAGAAAAGGGTGGCTTGCCCACTTCAGGTTGGTGGAGAGTTCCTGCCTCAAGTGGAGGAGTTCAAGTATCTTGGGGTCTTGTTCACGAGTGAGGGAAGGATGGAACGGGAGATTGACAGATGGATCGGTGCAGCTTCTGTAGTAATGCGGTCGATGTACCGGTCCGTCGTGGTAAAGAGCTGAGCCGCAAGGCGAAGCTCTCGATTTACCGGTGAATCTACATTCCTACTCTCACCTATGGTCATGAGGTTTGGGTCATGACCAAAAGGACAAGATCCCGGATACAGGCGGCTGAAATGAGCTTTCTCCGCAGGGTGGCTGGGCAATCCCTTAGAGATAGGGTGAGGAGGTGGCCAGCTGAGGTGGCTCGGCCATCTGTTCCGGACGCCTTCCTGGGAAGGTGTTCCGGGCGCGTCCCACCGGGAGGAGACCCTGGGGAAGACCTAGGACACGCTGGAGGGACTATGTCTCCCGGCTGGCCTGGGAACACCTCGGTGTCCCCCGGAAAAGCTAGAGGAAGTGTCTAGGGAGAGGGAATTCTGGGCATCTCTGCTTAGACTGCTGCCCCCGTGACCCGGCCCCGGATAAGCGGAGCAGGATGGATGGATGGATATTCACTCATTTGCATAAACTCCAAAACAAAAATCTGAATATTGGATGAAGTCAGGTTCAAAATTTCATTTTGTTGACATTAGAATCAAATATTTTTAGAGAGGGGATTTAGGATTTCTCTTTTTATCACTCCATAAATCAGCAAATACCGTCAATAAATACATTTTCACCATGATTTTAGGAATAAATTGTATAATATCAGGCAAGAGATATATAAACAAACCTTTCTGTAAAAACCTTCAGAATATAGATATGAATCAATAAAACTAATGTTTGGTGTAAGTGCTACTGAACTGGAGAAAAAACTAATTTTAAGAAAACAACCTTTAAAGGGGTCATATAATGGTACATGTACTTTTACAAGTTAATTGTACTGAAATGTGTGTTGGCAGTGCCTGTACACATCCGTCATATAATAATAAAAATCCATCCAGTGATTTTGTTTTAATCTCCTTATATGTTTTCCCCTGCCTCAAATCGAGCCGTTCGACCGTGTGACGTCACACGCTCGGACGACCCTCCCACGATTGTTGATTGACTGCAGTGTTTCAACACAGACCCGCCCTCGCTCGTCAATCATAGTGCGCGCAGACCGGTGTCATGCCGAAAAGTACGCTGGAGCACAGTCTATGAGCAGAATGGAGTCTAAGCGAAGTGGTGTTCTGTTCTTGGGTGTAATAAGGAATACAACAGTCATTTTAATGTTCCTAAATCCGAACCACTGAAGATGCAGTGGCTGAGTTTGTTTTCGAAGGGAATATTCCCCACGATCAACGTCAATGCTTTCATGTTTGCGCGAATCATTTCACACACCAGACTACTTTATAAACGAGGAGGGTCAGTATAAAGCTGCTTTTGCTTAGAAGCTGCTCCTGAAAAAAGGATCGGTACCAACCAACTATTCCTGTGAGATACTAATGAGAATTTGTAATTAAAGTATATTACAAACTTTTAATTTAGACCCTAAAGAGTCATTTTAGCTTGTACAAAAATGGCATTATATGACCCCTTTAAAGATATGGATTTTAATCGAAATCTAGAGATGTAAATAAAGTACAATTAAAAGTGGATGTTTTCTTTCCATTAGTCAGAAACAACACGTTATGAAAAGCCAAATAGGCCAAAATCTCAAAATTGACCAGTCATGAAAAAACAATGTTTTTGCCTTAAAAGTAAATTTTTTCTTTATGTGAAGAATATTTGAATAACCCTTTTCCACTATAAAGAACCTTTTGTCCAGAAAGGAAAGGTTTCATGGATGTTAAAGGTTCTTCATGGAATCATCAACAGCAATGAAGACTGATAGTTTTCCTCTCACCTGTTTGCAGTGGGCGCAGCGGGGGGCGAATCGTCCCTCGTAACAGGGCACACAGTAAAACTCGTCCTTATCTGGGATGAACGACTGTCCGCCGATGGGCTTCTCACAGCCGCAACAAACAAAACATTCCTCGTGCCACGAGCAGCCTTCGTACTCCAGTCGCTTAGAGCCTGAGAGATCGACATGTGTTCAAACTAACTGTTAACACTTCATCTACAGTGAGAGTGAGCAAAGCAACATGACAAAACCATTTTAACTTCATGTAAAGACAGTGCAGCTACTAATGGGATCAGGAGCTCTACCTGTCCAAGCAGGAGGTATACTTTATCATTTTACACTACAAAAATAGATATATATTTTGGACAAATTTTTTAAATATCTAAAAATGATCATGAAAAAACAAGATGAACTAGATAAAACAAGTGAAAACCGATTTAAAAAGAGTGCTTCTCAATTAAAATGTATCTTGTTTCTAAGATTTTTCTTTACATATTTTTACTGGGAAATAAGTGTAAAAAAAAAAAAAGTTGTACAAAGAGGAGATTTTTGCAGTTTAGAGAGCATTTTATTGGACAAACAGCCTTTTTTGAGTGCAAGATGAGTCATTCATATTTTTGGTCCATTTTTCCAGAAGGGAATGACTGCAAATTTAAAATGCAAATATCTGCAAAATGTGTGTCAGCTTTTAGCAGTACAACTAAAGTTACTTAACTCAACTTAACTAAAATTAAAACTATTAAAAATGATTTTCTTTAATGTAAAAAATAAACTGAAATAAAATAAAAAATTTACGGAAAAACTTAAACACAAAATGTTGCCTGAAATATGTTTAAGTATTAAATTACGAAAAAATAAAATTGAAAAATAAATAAATAAATAAATGATAAATTTATAACATATAAAAAAAACGTAAAACATATATAAAATATAAAAATAAAAGCCAATTTAAAATGTTAATAAATAGAGTATATACAAATAATACTAAAATAACAGTGGGACACTAGATTCACATCAAAGATAACGGAAATAAAGTAGCACAAAACTGTATTTTGATTTCTTGGGTTTTTTAATTTAAGAGCTAAACATGATCTCATAACTATTATCATTTTTATCTCGTTACATCACTGTGAATGTGCTTGTGCCTGTCTGCATCAGCTGTTCACGCACTACAGGTTCTTGCTCAAGTGTTTTATTGTGTTGAGGGTGGCTGAGCATGTCTGATAAGTAATTAGTCTTTGTAATGCAGTGACTAACTGCATGTGTGATGTCACGCTACAGTCTGTCTCATACACAACTACATTCTCACAACTGAACTTGAACTGCCCTGGATGTACAAAAGCCTCCCGAGTGGGTGTTTAGTTTCTGAGGCGTGCAAAAGCTGTGGGCTGGAAATTCCACAATGGCTGGTATTTCAATAAAATGCATCTGGAATCTGGAAAAGTTGCAGATGTAACAGGTTTGGTGGGAAAATGCCACACTGGCTCACCTGATCTCTGTATATAGACTGAGAATGGGCGTGAAAAAGAGCCCAGAAGGGACTGAGACAGCGGGTCTGTTTCATGAGCGAGGGAGGAGAGAGCTGCCACTTTCAGTTTGTAATTTTATCCATCTGGAACTTTCAGCATCTCTTATTTCTCTCTGAAAAGCTCCAGAGAGACAGAGGCGGGCGGCGGAGTGTAATTATGGGTAATGTAACGCCCGAGCGTTGGCGTCAGGCCTGGAGGCGTGTGTGTGAGCGTGGCCGCAGGGTTTTCTCTCTCAGCTGAGTGTGTCTGTGATACACACTGTCACTTCTCTACTGCTGCACCCTGACGCCCAATCAAAACTCATTAACTCAGTTTCTGCTTTAGCGGGCAGGGCGAGAAATACACTAACTTCATTTCCTTTCACATTACATTGGAAAGGTTTTATATTTGTTGTGTTTTTGCTTGTAATCTATACAATCTGGTACAATCAATTACATGCAGGATGTTTTTGATGATGGAGAGGTTCACAGCAACAGAATACAATTATCTGTACAATTGTTTGTGTATATATATATATATATATATATATATATATAATTCAAATCTATAGAAAGAAATTATATATATATATATAAACACACACAATACATAAATGCATATTTATGTTTAAAAATACAGTAAACAGAGTCAAATTGTGAAATATTTTCTATGTGAATATATTGTAAAATGTAATTTATTCCTGTGATCAAGCTGAATTTTCAGCATCATTACTCCAGTCTTCAGAGTCAGATGATTCTTCAGAAATCATTCTAATATTATTTGCTGCTCGAGAAACATTTCTTATTATTATCATCAATGTTGATAAACTGCTTGAAATTAAGGCCCATGTGGAAACTGTGATAATTTTATTCTGGATTCTTTGATGAATAGAAAGTTTAAAAGAACAACATTTATTTGAAATATTTTGTATTATAAATGTCTTTACTGTAACTTTTGATCAATTTGATGTATCCTTGCTAAAAAAAAAAATCATTACTGACCCTGAACTTTTGAATTTTAGATTAGGCTATATAAAATGAAATATAAACATGTGTGTGCGCGTGTGTGCGTGCATGTGTGTGTGTGTGTGTGTGGTGTGTTAAACTGTACCTGGCATCACAGTCTTGGCACAGGCCACACATTTAGAGGAAAGCTCATTACGGTAACACTCGCTACACACCAGGACGTCTTCCTGACGGGGAGAACGGCTCGTCGGCCAGAGAACGGCTGCAGTGTGAGCAGCGCAAACAGTGTTCGTGATAAAACCCCTCCTCATAATACAGCTCCTGAACACAGACAGCACAAGAACACAAAGATATACATTTACTTCAACTGTAAATTGTAGTAAAACATTCTGGAAAATCATGCGGTACTTCGTTTATTGAATTTAGTTTAGATCTTGTGACCATGCATGAGACTGACTACTCTGGAAGTTCAAGAAGGAAGACTAGGCACGTCGCATGTTGGCCCATAGAATTGAATCTATTAAATCACAGTTACATCATCAAATTTTGGATCATAGGTCACTGCAAAGCTGAACAAAAGGTGAAACGAGGCGACACAGCTGGTTCTGCAGGTACCAAAAGCATGTTGAAGCAAAACAGATCTTGCTGTTCTCTGTGTCACTTCCACTGCCATGAAAGGAGTTGTGTCTACACAATGAAAACATGCTTTACCATCGTCCACTAACTCAAGCTCTCAAAGATCAGACAGCTACGAATACTGAACACAGAACAGAAGCTTCTGTTTAACCTCCTCGTGTTTGTCTAAAACACTCAAGATCTTCCAGTGAAGATGTGGGAAATCAGATCTGAGAGATCTCACCGTCTCTTTGTACACTATACCACTGATGTTTGTGATGGTGTGCTGTTTCTCACAGATGTTAAAGCGAATTTGAATTTGTTATCAGTCTGTAAAGCTGGTTTGAAACAATCTGAATTGTATAAAACTCTATATAAATAAAGGTGACGTAACTTGAGTTCTGAAACCCAACAGGCCGTCACATGTGACCTGTGAGTCACTGACATATAATAAATGATGTCCTTTCAGCCGAATGACCACGAATCATCACGTCTTCAGATGACTGATGGAGAACGAGGGAGAAAAACACAGAAAGAGAGAGAGCGTGTAGTAGTAGTATTTATGTAGTGTGTATTTCTCCCAGTGGACGTGTAAGTCAGGCGGTGAGCGCTCTGTTTGCATTGGCGTCTGTCACGCGTGACCACGACCAGCTGTGAGACGGGAAATCTGTGACGAATTATACACAGATACATCTCCTGTAAATACTTTATGGAATGAATTTATGCCTGTGTGTGTAAACTCACTGAAGAGCAATCATAAAACACATGAGGACAATCCAAATACAACACAGTACAAGTGGAAGCAATTGATAGCAATGTTTAAAAATACTGTGGACGTTTGCAAGTCACACACACATAAGAACACTTATGAAAAAGTGCTGTGCTGGTATTGGATATAAACTACATGAAAAATACCATGGTACTAAATGGTTACCATATTTACATGGTACTGCAGGGCATTTTAACCCGTACTGTTGAGGTTAAATAATACAGTGATCAGTGATGGTATCACATGATAATATTATGGTATTTTGAAATAAACCCGCACTGAAATACAACCATGAACCATGGAACACCAAAGTACTTGTATGTATATATATATATATTATATATATGTGTGTGTGTGTGTGTTGTGTGTTTATATATAAATGTATATTATATATACATACTTTGATGTTAGATGACAGCACTAAATTAATGTTTTTTATTCTATTATTTTAAGCATTTTTTTTTAATAAATATTTATAAATATGTCTTAATAATGGTAAAATAATTAAATAATTAAACTTTGAATCTACCATGGTGTATATATATATAATTTACATATAGAATTATACTACATCTAAAATATATAAAATATTTTTTAATTACTAACTTTAATTACTAATGTGTCAACCTCTGAATCCCCTAAGTGACGCTGGGTGAGTCGCCTCACCCGTGAGTCGTGTTGGATGAGCTCTTTGCACTGCTGGCAGGTGTTTGCGTACAGCCGGTCGTAACAGGGGACGCAGTGAGGAACGTCTTCCACCTGGATGTATTTCCTCCCGTAGAGAGACTCCTTACATCCGTCACAGTCAAACGCTTCTGACATGACGCTCCGCTCCTCTCTGACTCACAACACAGTCAGTCACAGATGATCTCTAGTCCTAAAGAAAAAAAACAGATTTAAATACCTTTGAGTAATCATCTGGGAGGCTTTCCACGTCAGAAATAATTATATAGTCTGTAATCAGTGATGAATCTGTTTCTCCTGAAGAGAGAGAGAGAGAGAGAGAGAGAGAGAGAGGAGAGAGAGAGAGAGAGAGAGAGAGAGAGAGAGAGAGAGAGAGAGAGAGAGAGAGAGAGAGAGAGAGAGAGAGAGAGAGAGAGAGGAGAGAATGAGAAGAATGAGAGAGAGAGAGAGAGAGAGAGAGAGAGAGAGAGAGAGAGAGAGAGGAGAGAGAGAGAGAGAGAGAGAGAGAGAGAGAGAGAGAGGAGAGAGTACTCTAGGGATCTGAGTCTAGTCCATTATCTCTGATTAAATGGATCAGATGGTCATCAGGATCCAGTGGGGAAACAAGCGGTCACATTCTATATGAGTGTTAAATGTGTGATCATGACCGACGTCCACTGTGTGTGTCCTGGACAGAGCGTGAGAATAAACAGATTCCCACAGTAAAAACTCACTGAACTCAAACAGAAACAGCATTCACAATCACACAAACATTCAACTTCTGTGATATATTTCTGAGTAAAAAATTAAAAACATTAAATAAAAGATATTTAATGAGAAAACAGGGCAGGACTTTCATTGAAAATTGGTTGGATCTTAAAGACGATGTTGGAGAGGTTGCTAACTCAGGAGGACGAGAGGTTTCTTCAGCCTTGTCCAAAAAGCCCCCGGCTCAAGTGTGCCACACGAGTCCTGAAAAGTGAAGCCAAAGCTTTTCGATCACCCATGGTGGCTGAATCCCTCCCTCTCCATGTAATCAAATGGGACATAAGCCAAACTTTTTAAATATTTCCCCAAAGATGGTTTCAGTTATTTTAAGCAGTTCTCCTCATACAGTGATGTTTGTCACTGCATGATCATCCAACTAAACATCTTATTTTTTAATAAAAATGCAACTTTTAATAATAATTCAAGCTCTGTGACCCCCTCTCACGGAGCAAATATAAAATGTCAATCTCAAAGGCATATTATATATAGGCATATTTATTTATGTAGCACATTTTATAACTTTAACATTTTATATAAGATAAATTATGCTTAAGAGAAACTAATATAAGAGAACCTATGCTTAATTTACAAACTTTTATTTTAAAAAGTAAGTCAATGACATTTGGCGGAGGTGAACGACTTTTAGAGTTCACACCGTTCCCTAGAGATCTCCAGTTCACTGCTATATCTATACACCCTGATGTGCACACTTATATTAAATTCAGTGGACAATGTGTGGAAGACTATTAAGACATGCATGCAATGAAACAAGTAGTTTGAGTTTTTCTCTTGTCCCACTCTTATTCCCGCTCTCCTCTGGCATTCTTTGTGGGAGTCGTTCTGATTGTAGAACATGCGGATCTAATGAGATGTATATAACTCCCTGAGGGTCAGGAACATCACAAACTCCCTTTCATGACAGTGATTTCACATTCCCCCCCTTCTTCATATCCTGTTCTCACCCCCAAACGAGTGTGAACGGCCTTGTACACTGGAAATAGCGCAGATTCCCCCCAAACATCTTGTTTTTGTTGAGAAATGACGAGAGCAACGCAGTACAAGACTTTGAGTGACTCCTCATATAAACACAAGAACATTCCTTCATGAGCACCAAGAGGTTTACCAGTCGAATGTTTGGACACATTGTCATATTATTATTATTTTCCATATTTTACAATAATAGTTAAGACAGTAAAACTAACACAAATGGAAATATTGGAATTATGTAGTGACCAAAAAATGCTGCTGCTGCTTTGTCTGGATTCCAGTTCTGCGCACTCTGGACATTCATCAACACACTCTTATCCTAGGATGTGCTGGAACTTTTTAAACATGACTGAACTTTAAAAATAAAATAAAAAAATTAAAAATAAAATAAAAAAATTAAATAAAAAATAAAATAAATACATAATTAAAATAAATCACACATACATAACACTATTGAAGGAGTTTACATGTTTGATGCACACTTAAAGCAACACTATGTAACATTGTTTACCTTAAAATAATGTTTCCAAAATCTTATCAGTGGTTCATCAAGTCGTAACAGGGTGAAAGGCACGTCTGCCATCGCCTGACGGGTCTGTGTCGCTTTTACTGGCACTATGTAACTTCGGGTTTCGGGTAGGAACCCGACCACAAAAAGAACTACAAAAATCGACTGCTTTACGTCTAGCGCTACAATAGTCATTATTTCGTTTTTCTTTCGTTTCTAAAGTCGCAATACATCATCCTTTCATGAAATCATGTAACATACTCTACCTTGTCTGTGGACATCGTTCATTCTAAAGCGGTGCTGGATAAACAGCGAGCGTGCGTGCGACGGTAGGCTAAATTATTTACGACAGCGGTAATGGACAATTTCGTTTCCAACCAGTAGGGCGACCGAAGAGGAAAAGTTACTTGGTGTTACTTTAATAATGTGAAAAGGAATTCACTATCCAGTCCAACTCATCTGAATAAAATAAAATAATTAGACAATTACATAACATAAATAATTAAGCGACAACTAACAAAATGATATATATATAATATATATATATATATATATATATATATATATATATATATTATATTATATATTAAAAAATAAACTGCAACAATTAAAACATAAAAAAAAAATAATATGAAAACAAAATCCTTCTCATCCAGAATGATAAGAGAGACACATGTGTAAGTGTTGTGGAATGTATGAACAGAACGTGAGAATCATTCCATGTCAGTTTCCAGATCATAGGTTACACATTATTCTCCACTGACATTCCAGTCTTTGTGTCTCGCTAAGGTAAACGTCTAACTGACAGCTCATTTCATGACTCGCAGAAGAGTGTCTGCACATCCGAGACATTTTATTAGCAGTTTATTCCAGAGAAAGTTAACACACACCACAACAGATCTGTGCGTTTAACTCAGTATTATATAGCTTCTAGATTAGTAGGGCTGCAACTAAAATTATTTGATAATCGATTGATCAAAACATTTTACAGTTTTTTTCAACTGCTTACACATAAAATCATTACTTGTCACACAATTTCTGAAACCTGACACTCAAACACTAGAACCACACATCAAATCTGCAAAACCATATACTAATTCTCATACACTAATTGTAAATTTCATAAAACACATTTTGCAAACCACAACACACAAAAATCCAACAGGATGTATCTTGATTTTGAACACAATCTATCAAACACGCCACAGTAATTCACCAGTGCCTCACAAACACTCATAGCTTTACTGAACACCAACCAATCATGGCTTTAGAATAGGCCTATAAATAGGCCAAAGTTCAAGTTATAGGTTTTTCGGATTGTGTAATACTGTGTTCACAACCACAAATGCTTACAGTAAAAAATTGCTTTCGTGTTTACTGTGAATTTATCAACATCTCTCTGCCAATTACATTCAATCATGTACAGAAATGTACAGAGGAGCTCATGAAAGAAGAGCTTTAGGTTTTGAATAACTGTGTGTATATGATATATCCAAAAATATAATAATAGACAAAGGTGTTTGCAACGTAAGCCAAATGTTTGCTTTTGAGATGTGTTTGTGATATTTTGAATGCAGTGCTTCGTTTTGCAAGAGATGTGAGGCATTTTGGCGTGCAATTCTTGGATTTGTGAGTAAAGTTTTGAAAAAAAGAGGCAAAGTTTTGTACGCCGTTGAAAAATACTGTAACACTGAATGATGGAAAACCACATATAATCTGATCAGATCATTCAGAAAGATCTGATTTTAATGGCATTTCAAACCACCTACATTAAAACTTGCTTTTATCACATTTCTGACCACATTTGTTTATTCCACTCTTTTTTAATACCCCTCTCCATAAAGATCAAACCTGATTTCATTACAAAAGAACGCTATATAACTTGTAAGCCTGCCATCTAAAGCAGAACATTGGCAAACAACTAATCAAATGAATTCCACAGCATTCCCACATGATGAAACCTGCCTCCACAAGGTGCAGATTAATGACTTTGCATAACAAGGAATATTTTCCGATCCACATGTGCACTCAACAAGGCGATCTTAGACGCCTGATGCGGCCCATCTAAAAACAGTACGGACTTACACAGACCCCATGCAATGGCCAATCCAGGAAGGGCGTCTCTGTTCTGGTTCCACCTCATATATTCCCAAGCCGCAGGTCTTTAAAGAAACACTCTGCTAAATGATGTGTAAAACGAACACTAGAACAACAAAAACTTTCTTTGAATGTGGTTTCCACAGGTATTGGTGTCCAGCTTATTCAATGCATCATGTGTTATGAGAAGAAAATATAATGAACCCTTAATTTGACACAGAATTACTCACACTTACTGAAGCACATACGTTATTCAGCCGCTGCAAAAGTTTCCAACCCCATTGTTCATTGGGTGGAAAATTAACCAGCTGGTTAGTGTTCTGTGTGTGTGTGTGTGTGTGTGTGTGTGTGTGTGTGTGTGTGCACTTTGGTAGTTATTTGTTTCCTGAGGTCTGTGTGCCAGTGAAATTATTGCTATTGAACACCTGCGGGTCAAATGTCAATGTAATAAAACTTTTAAGTTACTTTCTGAAGCCATTCTAAATGAATCCATCGACAAATTAAACATGTTGTTTGTGGATTTTAAATTGATCCCAGATTTAGAATACCACAAAAAGTACTCAATGTCCACTTGCGTGTAAACTTGTAACTTAACATTGCCCATATTTCTGACAGATGTTCAGACTGTGAGTTTCTAAATTTAGTTGAGTAATTTTTATTTTTATTTTTTATTAAAAGACTCAGAATAAACAGCAGGAAAAGTGAGAAAGGCAAACCTAAGGATTCTATGGGAATTAAGCAAAGTATAATTTTTTTTTTTATTAAAGTAAAAATCTCATACACTCTTACAAAAAAATATTCATAGGGTTCTTGACTCAATTTAAAAAAAACTGAAGGTTTTATATAAGGAGAAATACACTATACTTTCATGTTTAATATGTCATTTAATTTTTTTTTCAAGTTATAAAGTATGTTTAAAAACTGTTTTATTCATAAAAATGTAATTAAAATGAAATGTGAATTAAAAGAAAATTTATGAATTAAATCTATAAAATGACCCCATGGAACCCCTTAAAGGTTATGTATATTTGAATCACCTGACATGCCCTTGTTCCATATATAACCTTTTCTTCTATAAGGGGTGTAGTTAAAGAGTTCGTATAGGTACAGTATTAATTCACATATTTCTGACAAATGTTATAGCTGAAACAGTCAGACTGTGAATAAAATGAAGAAACTGAGAAAGACTCAATAACATGAGACATGCAAAACCAAGAATTCTGGGAAATGAAGCAAACGTTAATTAAAGCTTATCTCTTAATTAAAGAATAAAAATCTTGTGCAGATTAAAGTGCAAATTCCAGTCTGAAAAATAAATACCAATTTGGGATATGAGAAAGATGTTCAGTTCTGAATCTAATATCTTGGTTGAGATCTTGAGAGGGTTGTTTATTCTTAAGAACAATGTGTCTTCCTGCCACGGGACGTGTTCGAGCCAGCTTCAGATGTTTAGCAAACAACACAGTCCTCATATGATGCTTATTAAACATATCTATCTGCCAGACAGGTTTTATTATGTGAGAAGAAGGGATTAGATTGCTTTCCTTATTCAGTCTTTAGGCATTCCCCCAAAAAGTTTTCTCTTCTGTCTACACTGATCTTAGACACTAAATCTGGTCCAGAATCACTACATTTGATTGGTAAAACAACTATGCTGAATATAAATGGACTTCTCATGGTGTGAATTATAATTTAACAGGTTTTTGACCTTAAAAAATAATGATTTCACACATGCTTCAACAACCACAAAAGATGCAAAGCAATCGTGCTATATGCATAGCAACATTTAATCAAAAACAGCCACTTAGTCAACATAGCAACAGCATAGCAACGCCCTGGCAACCACTCGGATTAGCTTAGTCATGGCATAGCAACATGATAACAACTAAACATCCATCCACCATCTCAATTGTAGGTTGTTATCTAAAACTAAACTATAAAAAATTGATTAAAGTCAACAAAACTTAAATGAAAATTAGAGGTATTGCCTTGGCAACTAACTAAAAATAAAATTAGTTTAAACTGAAATGCTAAAAAGAAAAAAGAAAAAAAGAAATAGTAATACAAAAAATGACTAAATTACTAAAACTTAAACTAAAAACATAAAAGAATACTATAATAGTATTATAACAAAATAACTCGGTGGTATAGCTACCACCCAATACCTTAGCAACACCCTGGCAACCACTCAGAACACCCTAGAATTGTGGCAGTGAGTTTTGGATGGGAAAGTACGGCTCACATTAAAATCTAGTTGTTACTACACTGTGGTGACATCAGCTTGTTCTAACACTTTCATGAAAAATAAACAAACAAATTCACAGAACTATTCTGATTTTTTTTTAGAAGAAGATAGTATATTAATTAATAATTTAATTTGAATAAATCAAGCCAACCCAACATTTTACGTTCAGTAAATACGTTTACTTAAAATATTTAAGATGAATTCAACAACAACAAAATTAAATTAAAGGGTCATGACATGGATTTTTTAAAATCCTATATGTTCCTTGAGGTTCACATATAATGTTAATAAAGTTTTTTGCACACACATATAACAAATATTTATGTGGAAAACAATCATTTTCTACCTTCATTGGAACCTGTGTCTGAAATGATCAGTTTTTAAAGGGATAGTTCACCCAAAAATGAAAATTCTGTCAGTAATTACTCACCCTCATGCTGTACCAACCCCGTAAGACCTTCGTTCATCTTCAGAACACAAATGAAGATATTTGTGATTAAATCTGAGAGCTGGATCACTCCTCCATAGGCTTCTAAAGGATTGAAACTTGACGGCCCCGAAAAGTCATTAAAGACATCGTTAAAATAGTCCAAATGGCTACAGTGGCTCAATCTTAAGTTTATCAAGCGATGAGAATATTTTTTTTGCGGGCAAAAAAACCCTAAAATAACGACTTTATTCAACCATCTTTTCTCTTCCGTGTCTTTCTCCTAGGCTGTTGACGTAGTGTAACAGCGCAGCGCTTCTGTGTTATACGTCACACATAGGCTCACTATTGGCCGACGCTGGTCATGTGTATGATGATGTGTGTGACGTTCAACCAGAAGCTTTGCACAATAACACTACGTGAAATCTCCAGGCCCAAAGAGAATACTTGAATAAAGTCGCTATTTTAGTTTGTATTTTGCACTACTTCTCGTAGCTCGATAAACTTAAATCTAGCCACTGTAGGCACATGAAATATTTAAACATTTTCTTCTTTTTTTTTCTGGGCTGTCAAGTTTCAATCCCTTAGGAAGCCTATGGAGGACTGATCCAGCTCTCAGATTTAATCACAAATATCTTCATTTGTGTTCCGAAGATGAACAAAGGTCTTATGGGGTTGGTACAGCATGAGGGTGAGTAATTAATGACTTTATTTTCATTTTTGGGTGAACTATCCCTTTAAGGGGCGGCTCCTTTAAGGCCTGTCAGTAAACAGCCACTGTTATGATTGGCTAATGTCACTGCATAGACGACAGTATCAATTCTCACTCGCTATTGAACGTGAGTAAGTGTTTTGAAAACATTATCCATATAAAACCCTAATTTACAGAAAAGGCCCGTGTGACGTCACAAATTCCACAATAGGTGTGTTTGACTTGAAGCAGAGCAATCGGTGTATGACTTCAAAATAGCGAGAGCGATTAGAGAGCAGATGGCTCTGTTTTTGGAGCTTGCTTAAATAAATGCTTTGTGAGAAGGATATGAAACTTGCAGGATGTTTTAATGGTTCAAAGATCATATATGTCAAAAGATCGAGGCAAATTTGATGTCTCATGTCACGACCCATTTAAAAGTTGTCTCATTTTTTCTAGTGCAGTGTGTCTGTAAGCCTAGTGTTCTTCACTGGCATGTGTCCAGCTATTGTCTCTCTGCCCTGTACCACCCGGTGGGAATGCCACTGTGGTCAGGGCCATGGTTGGGAAGAATTTCATGGTTACCAAAAGGGCAAACAAAGGCATTTTTCTTCCTAAAAATGGCACATTCCACTCTTCAGGCTGAGAAAAAGCAGACCGAGTTCTTAGAAGACCAACATTTCTGCCATTTACTCACGGAGAAAGATTACGCACAGCATTCCAGTTTTTGGGCCAACTAAAAACATTATGTGGTCACAGCCCCCCCACCTCCACATACACCCATCCGATCAGACCTTATAATGACGTGTTTGCTGGATGTGAGTGGAAATATAAAGTTTGGTGCCAAATTCGCTGTATGTCTGGAAGTCGCTGGTGACATCATACACTTAGATGGTGGAAAAACCGATGTGGACACCACAGTTGGGTTGCGGATAGAGAACGAATGCCGAAGTTAGTCTTAATTACTCTTTTACAAGGCATATTTACCCTGCTCTATAAACAAGCATCATGCTTACCTACTGGCGCCTTCCCATAATGCAATGTTCCATCCATGCCTGCCGTTACAATGAAACTAAATGAGGCAGCTTTTTAAAGAGAGGTCAAAGTTCGTGTTCTATTCTAAGCACAGAATTGTTGATTGCAAGCATGTGGTCTTATAGTACATACTTAATGTGAGACTCTTTTGGTAATGTACCTCTGTACTCAAAGGGGTGATAGATTAACGTCTAAAAAACTGCCATTAAAAATAGATAATTTCCCCTTGGACACCATTTTGGATTCTTGGACAAAATGTTATGCATTCGATTGCGCAGCCAATTAGAAGTTACAGAACATTTCTTTAGCATGTATTGTCTTAATTATTAAAATATGTTAATGTCTATTTAATTACATTTCACATTACATTTTTATCTGTCTGGGATTGTAAAAGAAAAAGGTGCATACAGTCAATGTGAAATTAAAATTGACCCAATGTCCTTGGGTGTGGTATGCGACATTAAATTAAATTAGATTTAATGTCATTTTTAATCATTTTACAATTACATTCAAATACTGGATTGTGATAACAACATAGTTGTCTGGGATTTTTTTTTCATGGGCTTGTAAAAATAACATTCTGTCATTGTCACATGACCAGTATCATAGATATACTATTTTCGTTTTTGTTAATATTTTGGTTAGATTTTGTTTTAATATGTTGTGTTTTCACTTATGAGATGTGTTTTTAGCTTATGCATGCCTTAAAGTTGGGCCTAAGAAATCACAACCTTCAATAAGCCTTCATAAGGACCTTTAAAAATGTAGTAGAGTCCATGGGTAGTTCTTGTATCATTCATCTGCACGACAGTGTGATTAATTTACACCCAGGGAAGGGAGATATATTATTTGAGATATATAAATCCTGTCTGTGGTGGAAAGCACTCTTCTATTCATCTGAGACTTACAGCCGTCTGAAAACTCAGGCATCATCTATCTTACTCAGCAACAGCGATAGTCCACAAAACTTCATCCCTTAAATTTACATGCACCAGGAATGAGCGTTACAATTCCCCTCATTCAACTCCAGTGGGAAGTATTTCTGCCATCTCTCAGAGGAATCTCTATTGTTTTAAAGCAACTTTATTGATTCATGATGTTAATTAAAAAAAAATATATATATCCCTATCTGTAGGATTTTATGGGTATAGGATAGTTTTACCTCAGAATTATGTACCTTAGCACCTTAATTTGGTAATTATCATTTAGTATCATGTTGTATATAAATACACTATGGCATCACCACAGTGCTTTTTGTAATACTGAAAAGGAAATCTGGGAGGGAGAAAAGACACTAGGGAATAGAGAATTGTGGGCAAATTCCATCTTAATACTGGTGAGAAACAGGAACAGATGGATATACACTGTGTATGTGCGCGTGTGTGTGTGTAAGGGAACAGCATGCATTCTGGACACAAATAACTCACTTTTCATGCGGCCTTTGTCGCCGAGCCCCTGGGGTGCCCACACACACACACACACACACACACACAACACACACACACCACACACACACACACACACACACACACACACACACACACACAACCACACACACACACACACACACACACACACACACACACTTATAGAAAATGTAAACTACTTTGAGCCTATTCCAAAATTACTGTACCACAGTTGAACTGAACAGCAGGACAACTGCTCTCTCCTCTCTCTCTCTCTCTCTCTCTCTCTCTCTCTCTCTCTCTCTCTCTCTCTCTCTCTCTCTCTCTCGTAAATATTAAAATTAATACAATTAATAGTAATTCAATTAATAATAATAAAAAATATATATACTATATACTAAGATACACACAGTAACAAAATAAAAACAAAACATATTTACATTAAAATTATTATTATCAACTAATAAAATACAAATTATCAAGAATATATATTAATAAAATATGAACACACACGTTCCTGGGACTAATTAATCCATAATACACCAATCACATCTCAGTTTCCACTTTCCATTGAAACTGTTAGATCAGGAACAACAGAAAGAGTCCCTGAACAGAAGACGTTATGAGAAGACAATATTCCGCTTATTAATCCGAATATTTCTTCTTTTTTTCCTATTAATAGTGTCTACAGTAATTAGTTGACATCTTACCGTGGTATAGAAGTGTCCAGCTGATCTGTTCCTGTGCACAGCCTGTAAGTCTGTCTGTGAGACACACAGTGGTGTTACTGCCGTTTCTCCCACGAAACACACACACACACACACACACACATACACAGAGCTGATCCTCCCACTGGGCGAGACATTTGCACTCTCAGCCCTCCCACATCTGACACACACCACGACATTTAAACCTTTAAACCTTAGACAGCTTTAAGTTGATTCTTTAGCCTGTCCAACATGGAATGACTCCCACACACTCTTGCTCAAGGACAGCATAACAGTTAATGAGTTAACAAAAGTTGAGAGTAGTTTTAAACATTACACATTAACAAAAAATAACGTATTAAAAACAAACAGTTTGGCCTCTAAATGCATTATCTACTGCTGTTGTCTTTCCTGAATTATATTCAGATTAGTTCCATTTATGCGTTTCAATTTGTTTATGACAGCGACATCTAGAGGAGACAAGAGAGGCGCGCGCGCACACACACACACACACACACACACACACACACACACACACACACACACACACACACACACACACACACACACACACACACACACACACACACACACACACACACACACACACACACACACACACACACACACACACACACACACACACACACCACACACACACACACACACACACACACGACTCAGACCAGGGCTCAAATGAATATAGCTTTAATTTATCAGCGTGCTCTGAGACAAAATATACCATAAGTAAACAAATATCATTTTCTTGATATTTTACAAGTAATAATCTTTATAATTCAATCACAAAATTAATATCTTATTCTTTTACACTTTATTAGAAAAAAAGAACACACACACTCACTGACAACACACACCCATTCTACAATCACATTCAGCAGTGAGTTTCTTTTACACACATTTACATAGACACACACAGCCCAAATTATATCAATTCAAGAAAGGGGAATTTTTGAACATGACTAAAACATTGAATCATGTAAAAAAGGAAAAAGGGTTATTTTGGACCCTGGGACTTCACATATGAAAAACATAATACCGTTATCTCATATTTAACAAACTTGAGTATTATTATTCTGTGTTCCCCACATATCTCAGTATATCACAACTGTGGAAAAACCGTTTAATGGCAAAACACACTCTTCCTGTTAGTCTGGGCTGATGCTTAAAAAAAATCTCTGTATGGGATTCATTTTGTTGTAAGTTCACAGAAACATGATGAAGTTCACATTTTCTCCCTTTATTTTCCCTTTGCGTAGGTCAGGAGTAAATAACAGAGACAGCCAAAACAACCACAGGACTGGCCAATATTAACAACTGCGGTCTTAAAGATGGGGTGGTCTGCTACAAAAGGGAGTGAAACTGCATTAACAGATCCGTTTCATGAGTGAATCTAACATGTCCGGGTCATATTTCACCCCAAAAATCAAAAGAATGAAATAGGAAAGACATTGCTTAAAGAAAATGAAGCCTATTTCTAATTTAGTCGTTACATTGTGACAATATTTTGATGAAAATTAAGCACCATTTTAACCAAATTCTTAATACTGTAAAAAAACAACTGTATTCTCATTAAAAATGTGAAAAATATATTATTTTGAATGGTAAAGAACTCATACATTACATATTTATCGTACAACATTTATACTGATTTAAATACAGTATTTATTACAATAAAAATACTGCATTAAAGTAATGAAAAACTGAGAATTAGAAAAAAGTTACCTTTTTCAGCAATTATGAGAATTTGGGTAAAATGTGTTTTGTTAAAAACAATGTAAACATTTCAATGCACCTAAAAACGGGCTAAATTTTACATTAGCAATTTTCTCATTTTTTGGTGAAATGTCACATGAACATGTTTGAGATTCACACTCAAACCACTGAAAAGTGGAATGTGCCTCGAAACGTAGTGAGCGTCATACCTAGACAGCACTTTTAGCCACCATAAACACAAGGATATAACAAAAACTATAGGCAGCTCATTAGTTTTGAGTCTAGATTTGCTCAGTGTAACACCATTTCATTGTGCCTCATTCTGTAGGCTAAACTAAAGTTTTCCATTTCCCTCTATTACAACAGCTGATGTTGTGTTTGCACACAATCTCTATCTCTCTCTTTCTCTCTCACACTCTCTCACACACACAAACACATCAAAATATCATAAAAAGCAGCAATGTAGTCTCTCCTGTATGAGTGTCCTGTTGTGTCTCTCAGGTCCTGGAACAGCAGGTATAACTAGAGAAACGCTCCAGTAATCTCACGTGTACCTTAGCGCATGTTCAGCGCACTAGTGTGAAGGCCTGTGTTCTCAGAGGTCCGTGTGTCCTGGGTTAAACCAGGCTCCTGGGTGTACCGTTGAGCGCTGCTGATTTGAGCCGGGACAGGCCGTTACCGCTGCTGCTGCTGGGGGGGCTGGACTGCACCGCCACTCCCGTCCTCTGGGTGGAGCTGCTCACCTCGAATACCTCGTGGATGGCCTTTCGAAAGCAGTGGAAGTTGTAGTCTATCAAACCTGTGGAAGATAGAGACATATTAACACACTACATAATTTAATATACAGAGACATCTTTAAGAAACAATACGCCGCCCATAAAGGGATGGTAGTGGAATAAAAATGAAGAGATGGGAGGAAAAAATATATTTCAAAACCTTTGCTCGCAAAACTTTTTTGTTCCCCAAGAAACTTTACATTTAAACGCAAATTATTTCCGTTCGCTCGCAAAACATCTGCATTTCCCCAAGAAACTTTACGTTTACTCGCAAAACATTCACGTTTCTCTGAGAAACTTTACGTTCGTTCGCAAAACTTTTGCATCCCCCGAGAATACTGTGGCGTTCACCTAAGAACCTTTACAACTTTTTTGTTCCCCAAGAAACTTTATATTTACACGCAAATTATTTCCGTTCGCTCGCAAAACATCTGCGTTCATCCAAGAAACTTTACGTTTACTCGCAAAATATTCACGTTTCTCTAAGAGACTTTACGTTTACTCGCAAAACATTTGTGCTCCTGTGAGAAACTTTGCTTTCGCTTGCAAAACTTTTGCGTTCCCCTTCCCCGAGAGACTTTACGTTTACTCGTAAAACTATCGCGTTTCTCTGAGAAACTTTACGTTCATTCGCAAAACTTTTGCATCCCCTGAGAAAACTTTGCAGTTTACTCGCAAAACATTCGCGTTTCTCTAAGAAACTTTACGTTCGTTCGCAAAACTTTTGCATCCCCTGAGAAAACTTTGGCGTTCACCTAAGAACCTTTACTACTTTACAACTTTTTTGTTCCCCAAGAAACTTTACATGTACACGCAAATTATTTCCGTTCGCTCGCAAAACATCTACGTTTATCCAAGAAACTTTACGTTTACTCGCAAAATATTCACGTTTCTCTAAGAAACTTTACGTTTACTCGCAAAACATTTGTGCTCCTGTGAGAAACTTTGCTTTCGCTTGCAAAACTTTTGCGTTCCCCTTCCCCGAGAGACTTTACGTTTACTCGCAAAACATTCGCGTTTCTCTAAGAAACTTTACGTTCGTTCGCAAAACTTTTGCATCCCCTGAGAAAACTTTGGCGTTCACCTAAGAACCTTTACTACTTTACAACTTTTTTGTTCCCCAAGAAACTTTATATTTACACGCAAATTATTTCCGTTCGCTCGCTCGCAAAACATCTGCGTTCATCCAAGAAACTTTACGTTTACTCGCAAAATATTCACGTTTCTCTAAGAGACTTTACGTTTACTCGCAAAACATTTGTGCTCCTGTGAGAAACTTTGCTTTCGCTTGCAAAACTTTTGCGTTCCCCTTCCCCGAGAGACTTTACGTTTACTCGTAAAACTATCGCGTTTCTCTGAGAAACTTTACGTTCATTCGCAAAACTTTTGCATCCCCTGAGAAAACTTTGCAGTTTACTCGCAAAACATTCGCGTTTCTCTAAGAAACTTTACGTTCGTTCGCAAAACTTTTGCATCCCCTGAGAAAACTTTGGCGTTCACCTAAGAACCTTTACTACTTTACAACTTTTTTGTTCCCCAAGAAACTTTACATGTACACGCAAATTATTTCCGTTCGCTCGCAAAACATCTACGTTTATCCAAGAAACTTTACGTTTACTCGCAAAATATTCACGTTTCTCTAAGAAACTTTACGTTTACTCGCAAAACATTTGTGCTCCTGTGAGAAACTTTGCTTTCGCTTGCAAAACTTTTGCGTTCCCCTTCCCCGAGAGACTTTACGTTTACTCGCAAAACATTCGCGTTTCTCTAAGAAACTTTACGTTCGTTCGCAAAACTTTTGCATCCCCTGAGAAAACTTTGGCGTTCACCTAAGAACCTTTACTACTTTACAACTTTTTTGTTCCCCAAGAAACTTTATATTTACACGCAAATTATTTCCGTTCGCTCGCTCGCAAAACATCTGCGTTCATCCAAGAAACTTTACGTTTACTCGCAAAATATTCACGTTTCTCTAAGAGACTTTACGTTTACTCGCAAAACATTTGTGCTCCTGTGAGAAACTTTGCTTTCGCTTGCAAAACTTTTGCGTTCCCCTTCCCCGAGAGACTTTACGTTTACTCGTAAAACTATCGCGTTTCTCTGAGAAACTTTACGTTCATTCGCAAAACTTTTGCATCCCCTGAGAAAACTTTGCAGTTTACTCGCAAAACATTCGCGTTTCTCTAAGAAACTTTACGTTCGTTCGCAAAACTTTTGCATCCCCTGAGAAAACTTTGGCGTTCACCTAAGAACCTTTACTACTTTACAACTTTTTTGTTCCCCAAGAAACTTTTCATTTACACGCAAATTATTTCCGTTCGCTCGCAAAATATTCACGTTTCTCTAAGAAACTTTACGTTTACTCGCAAAACATTTGTGCTGTGAGAAACTTTACTTTCGCTTGCAAAACGTTTTTTTCGTTACCCAAGAGACTTTACATTCACTCGCAAAACATTTGCATTCCCTTGAGAAACTTTGCATTCGCTCGCAAAACTTTTTCGTTTCACTGCAGAAATGTTTGCATCCCCCAAGAAATTTTCCTCGCAAAGAACTCAATAACAAAAGCACATTTTCTTGCAGGAACAAATTTTTTTTGTCCATTATCTGCTTTATTTAGGGTGTGAAAGTAAAGTAAAATCAATCAAATAAAGGACTCTTTAACTTCACACAAGCCTGATGCTCTAGATTGAGCGATCGTGTCTGTACCTTTCCTCTCGAAGCTCTCCTCTCTCAGGATGCAGACCAGAGCCAGGAACTTGGTGACCTCCTTCAGGTAAAGCACTGTGGTGTTGTTCAACTTTATGATGGCCAGAGACTCTTTATCATAAGCGTTACCATTGCCGTCATCTTTCAGACTATACATTCAACAAATGGACAAATCAAAAGGATACAATCATCTTATATTTTACACTGTCAGCATTAAAAAGGATACAAGTTCAAAATAATAATATACATTTTAAAATAGTATATACACATTTTTTTTTCAGCAAGGATGGATTCAATTTAACAAAAGTGACAGTAAAGACATTTATGTCTTACAAATAAATGCTGTTCGTTTGAACTATATATTTACCACAGAATCCTGATTTTTTTTATCACGTTTTCTAAAAAAATATATTCAAATAGAAAACATAACAATTTATCACAATATTACAGTTTTTACTATATTTTTGATTAAATAAACGCAGCATTAGTGACCATAAAGGACTTCGGTAACACTCTACAATAAGGTTCATTAGTTAACATTAGTTAACTACCTTAGATAACATGAACTAAGAATAAACAACACTTCTACAGGCTTTATTAATCTTAGATAATTATAGGCCTATTAATTTCAACATTTACTAATACATTAGTAAAATCAAAGGTTGTATTTATTAACATTAGTTAACCCACTGTGAACTACTGTAACACGAACAAACAATGAAAAGCTGAATTTTTATTAACTAATATTATATTAACAAAGATGAATAATTACTGTAACATATATATTGCTCATTGTTAGTTCATGTTAGTTAAAACATTAACATATGTTAACTAATGAACCTTATTGTATGGTGTTACCACGACTTCTTTCAAAAATATCATACCGACCCCAAACTTTTGAATGCTAGTTTATTTTTGTTTCTAGAGCATTGCAGTGTAGTAAAGACAAATAAAGCTCAAGGTCTTCATGATGGACATATTCATCTGTTTAATGCTGTGTAACGTCCACAGATTCTCACCCATAAATACAGGAGACGTCAATGACGACATCGATCATGTCACAGCAGAGCTCGTACGACTGCATGTCCACCGGAGAGCTGTCCGTGGCGATGTAGATCTTACTGACCACATCGAACAGGAACGCTTTCTCAATCCCAGAATTCTGAGAGGGAACAACGCATTTACAAATATACACTTATCAGTTCTGTTATTCGTCAGTAACCAATAAAAGCATTTAGAGCAGATACATTTTATCTAGACCAAGAAAAATAAGACATTAATGGATACTGGAAGCATTCAAGAAGCAATCATTATGAGTAAAGCAGCTTGTGTACCGCTACATACAGAGATGAATATGTTGAGGAGGTTTTCCAACGTTGGCAGTTGAGGGATGAGCTTTTGGACCACTTTACTGAAGGCCTCAAATATGGAGTGATCATAGATGCTGGTGAGATAGAAACTGAAAACAAACAAAGAGAAATATCACTTATTAACATAACATTATTTCATAGTGCAAAATTCATATTCAGGATTTTAGGAAATTACTCTTCAAAAGGGGATGATTTTAAGCAATTTGCCTAATAATAAGAGAAAATATTATATTGAAACTATAGTTTTAAAAACAACATAAAAGTATAAAGATGAACATAAAGTGACGTGACACTTCAAATAAAGATCGTATCAATTACACCGTTAGGTGGCGACAAGTGACTGATAAAAAATTAATTTGTCATTGAATTATTCCTTCAAGAGATTCGTTCAAAAATGCTGATCCATCCAGTAATGAAGCAACTGAAGTCTTTATGAGTGAGTCACTGAATCATTTTTTTTTTAATTCAAATGAATTCATTTTTTTAAATAGACTGGTGAAATTATAATTTGGCAGAAACTCTAGAAAATTACATGTTATTTTTTATTCACTATTACAGTATCAAAACAGTTCTCAAGTTTTTTTTTTATCTAAAATGTATATTTTATTTTAGATTTATTTTAATTCTCAAAAACTAATTTTAAGGATTGCACTTTATTTTAAGGCCTTTGTTATGCTGTAACTATGCCTTTAAGTACTAAGTATTATTAAGTAACTACATGTACTTACTATAGGATTAGGATCAGAGATTGGATTGGAATTATGCTATATCCTTATATAGTTATTACTATAGTTACACTGTAAAATAAAGTGTTACCATTTTAAGTTTTAGTTTTATTTAACAATAACAACACTTTTAATTTCACAATCTCTGATGCATTACTAGATGGAATATCTAAAAGCACAGCATAACCCAATCAAACACTCGGTATCTGTCATTAGACTGTATCAAGGCAAATTGATCAGTTCATCAGGACAACCAACCTGAGGTGAAGCTTTTCCAGACTGGCGTCAGCTAGATCATCATTAGCTCTCTGATGAATGTCTCTCTGCGTCTCTATCTTATGATCGTCTGATAAACCGTCCACCTTATGTATAAACACCTCAAAATTGATCTCCGGGTTCACCCTGAACGCCCGCGACACGGTCAGATGTAGCCGGCCTAATGCTTCTACATAGTCATCCTACAGAGAGAGAGAAACACATCCATATACATAATGTTAATAGCAGCCAGGAATGGAACAAGGAAACAGTTTGAATGACAACCACTCCTCAGAATCGCTCTCATATTTTGCCAGTGTCGGCGTACCTGAGCATCGATGACAAAAATCAACGCGCCGGTGCCCCTGAAAATCATCTCGTAATCGAAGGTGGGGTCGAAAAAGTCCACCTGCCCTGGAAAGTCCCATATGTGAAAGTTCACGAAGGAACTGCCGGAGATGTCGTCCTTGTAGATCTTGTTGGTGCTCTCCAGGAAGAGCGTCTCATTGGGAGACATCTTATGAAACACCACCTGAGATTCAAAACATTAAGCCGTAGCTCAATATGGACATATAGATAAAAAAAACAAATCTGATTCTGATATAGTCAATATTTCACACAGTAATTAAACCATCTTAAATATAGGCCTACACAAATGACAAAAACATTCTTTCATCCAATTTTACTTAATAATAAAAGGAAATATTCTTGTGCAACTAGTTTTACATTTACAAAGCATTTCACGAGGTTTTGTCAGGGGAACTAGCAGATGTTCCATTAAAAATAAAAAAAACAATAAAAATATTTATTTTGCAATAACATGCACTGATAAATTATGCATGATTATGATCATAGAAATTTATTAAGAAAGTAAACATTCACTTTAATTTCATGTTGACTTCGGTCAACAAATGTTCAATAAAATCCCCATTCATCTGACCTGGAATAAAAATATAAAGGGGAAAACAATATTATGACAAGCGCTTGTATCATTACAGAACGGTTTGTTTTCATTACACATTCTTGAGTGCATTACTAGCTGGAATATTGTTGCAGGAAGCCCATATGCTAATACAAACATAATATTTGAATAAAATATAACAATAATAATATAATAATATAATACATAAATAAATGATATATTATATTCAATTATAACATAAATCTAACATGATAATTCAATAAATGAGAGTCTGATCAGAATGTCACATCTGTATTTTACACAATAGGGGTAACCTGGTACTTTTGGTAATGCTATGATTTTGTGCACTAATGCTACACTTACAAAAAGTACTAAATGTAATATAACATCATAAAAAAACATACTGAGCTTACAAGCAAGTACTGTGAGGGCACAGGAGTACAGTGATGATTATGGTAATAATGATACTTTAAAATATACCTTTTAGTTCCAATAATACCATGGTACTTTTAGAAATAAGGCACTATGAACCTGTAACGTTACCATGGTATTCTCGAAAGCACCATGGTAACGTTACATATCAAAGTACAAAAGTACTACCCTCTGATAGCACGATTGCACCATGGAACTGCCACAGTAACGTGTTTGCAAGAAATCATACACCTTTTTATATTGTAATGTACTTCCAAGAACACCATGGTATTATCATCGTGTTAGTGTCCAAAACCAGGGCATTACCATCAGGGTGGGAAATTAACTTTTTTGCCCACCAGCCACAGTGGCTGGTGGATGCCCAATTTTAACAGCCACTTATATTTTTTACCAGCCACTTTTCCCGGAATTCAAATTTATAAAGTATTATTATTATACACAGTATTATACACAGTAATTACAGTGCATGGACTGTTCGACGGGAAGGTAGGCTAACCATTCCCTCGTTTTCCCTTCGTCATTAATGCGCCACTTGTTCGAAAAGTACCTTCTCTTTTTATTTACTTCGTCCTCAACAGTTTGTACATTCATAGCTACTGCTGACTCCACGGCGGGCCTCTTAAAGGGGTAGTTCACCCAAAAATTAAAATTCTGTCAGTAATTATTCTCCCTCATGTTGTTCCAACCCCGTAAGACTTTCGTTCATCTTCGGAACACAAATTAAGATATTTGTGATTAAATCTGAGAGCTGGGTCACTCCTCCATAGGCTTCTAATGGCGCTTTTCCACTGCATGGTACGGTACGGTTCGGTTCGGTACAGCGCGCTTTGGCTTTTTTCCACTGCATGGTACGGTACGGTTCGGTTCGGTACGGCTCACTTGTGGTGCGTTTCCACTGCATGGTACGGTACGGCTCGCTTCGGCGCGCTTTAAATGGTACCTGTTCTGTTGAGGTTCCATTCGTATGGTACCGGTACTAAAATGTGACGTGAAACACTGCAGATCTCTGATTGGTCAGACAGACAGAATCGTCACTACCAGCGTCATTGGATTTGCGACACGAGACACTAAACCCACACCGCTAGCTTTAAATAACCAGTAGACAACAGCCAACGCGGTAGCACCTGTTTTTTACTCTCGAAAAGAAAGAGATCAAAACTTTAAAAAAGAAATGGCTGAATCGTGGTCGAGGTGCAGCCGTTCCTCTCGTTGTTTGCCGAGGAGCGGATCCAGCGAGAGCTGGATGGGGCAAAACGGAATGAAAAACTGTTCCAAGAAGTAGCAGCTAGCTCAGCTCTTAGCCGCACACGGCTATCACCGGACCTACAAACAGTGTAACGATCAGTCCCACCCACTTTCAATGGGTACTAACTGCAGTGGAAAAGCAACCGAGATAAAGCGAACCGAACCGTGCCGTACCGAGCAGAGTCGTACCACGCAGTGGAAAAGCGAAGCGAGCCGAACCGTTCCGCGCCGAATCGAACCGTACCGAACCGAACCGAGCGTACCATTCGGTGGAAAAGCGCCAAAGGGATTGAAACTTGCCTGCCCCAAAAAGTTCTTAAAGAAATCGTTAAAAGAGTCCAAGTGACTACAGTGCTCAATCTTAAGTTTATAAAACGATGAGAATACTTTTTGCGTGCAAAAAAACAGAAAAATAACGACTTTATTGAACCATCTCTTCTCTTCCATGTTTTTCTCCTAAGCTGTTGACGTAGTGTAACTGCGCAGCGCTTCTGTGTTATACGTCACACGTAGGCTCACTATTGGCTGACGCTGGTCATGTGTGTGATGCGTGTGACGTTCAACCAGAAGCGTTGCGCAATAACACTACGTGAAATCTCCAGGCCCAAAGAGAATACTTGAATAAAGTCGCTATTTTTTGTTTTTTGTGCTCAAAAAGTATTCTCATAGCTCGATAAACTTAAGATCTAGCCGCTGTAGTCACTTGGACTATTTTTACGATTTCTTTAATAACTTTTCGGGGCTGTCAAGTTTCAGTACTTTAGAAGCCTATGGAGGAGTGACCCAGCTCTCAGATTTAATCTAAAATATCTTAATTTGTGTTCCGAAGATGAACGAAGGTCTTACGGGGTTGGAACGACATGAGGGAGAGTAATTACTGACAGAATTTACATTTTTGGGTGAACTATCCCTTTAACACCGGGTATATGTCGCCACATTTTTTAAATTTTCCTTTCGTCTGTACCTCAGCTCAGCTATATGTGTCACGGTCCGTTGAATAACCAATCAAATTAGTTACTCGACAAAAGTGCATTATTGTTACTTAGCAACAGCATTCTTTGACAAAAGCTTTCCAATCCGTTACAAGGAATGTTTTAAGTAGTAACCAATAAAAATATGTTTTACAATCTACCAGCCACTGTGGCTGGTATACAAGGCAAAGTCACCAGCCACTTTGAAAAAGTACCAGCCATTGGCTGGTGGCTGGTGCTAATTTCCCACCCTGATTACCATAGTACTTTTTTAGTTAGTGCAGTTCTGTATCCATATGGGATCTGACCTTCTGGATGGAGGATTTCCCGCTTCTCCTCAGTCCCATCAGCAGGATTCTGGGTTTATTGTCTGCCGAGGGAGAGTTTTCCATGTTCTCCTGCATCATATCCATGTTCTCCACGCCGTAGCCGAAATCTTTGGGGAAAGAGTCCACCAGGCTTCCGGCTAGCTGCTCCTCGTACTCCATCGACATTATAAATCTAAAATTTAAGCTTTAAATCCCTTTGATCTGTCTATGTTGACTTTGTAGGATCTGTTTGAGTAATTGAGGTGGGATCGGTGTGGATTAAATGTTTAGTTTGGATACAGATGAGGAGGTTTCATATTGGGAAGCGGTTAGCAGTTGCTGCATGAACACAAACAAACGGGAAGCTGATCATATGACAGGCGCAGAGTAGGAACGCCTGCAGGCGAGCGGAAAGGTCTGACGCGTGAGCGGCCTCTGAGTGGAGCGGTCTCTCAGATGATCAACGGTTGATCATCCCTTTATATATTAGAGGTTCACATTTTGGAAACATTTTCTGAATATGTTATTACATGTATGAAATACGATAAAATGTGCTATTCACAAGTTCAGTAATGTTTTTTATTTTATTTTTTATTTCCGTCATTTATCTGTAACGCAGGCTAAAACAGGCACTGGGACATTTTCTTTTGTTAAATTTAATGTACAAAACACCAGTGGTACGAGAATTTTACTCTAAACATACAGGAATTATATTTATATTTATTATATTAATATACTAGGATTATAAAATAAAAGATTAGCAACTTCATAAGATATTTTCCCACGTTCTTTTTATTTATATTTAAGTGTATTTCTGCAAAGCTGCCAAACAGCCAAATAAATCAATTTAATTGATATAATATTATATTATAATATTATATTACCGGTATATTATTAGTAATGAATGTTGGAGCTCATCCAACAGGGGCGCTTATAGACTCGAGCATGAGTCACACGCCTCTCTCACAGAGAAGACAGTAGCAGAAGAAGCAGAAGCAGTGTTGACAGGAAGAGCGTTTGTGAGTAAAAACAAAAAACAAGCTTTTACACACACGTATTTTTAACGCATATGATTATTATATCAGCATTATTTTGGAACAAATCTTACGCTTAATGTTGTGGGGTTTATAGCCTTCTTCAGTGCGCTGTTGTCACATTGATGTCTGCTGGTGAATTTGAAGATGTTTCATTCAAACACGCCTTTGAAAACAGACCAAAATAAACAAATATGTTGCCAAAATATATAATTTTGAATGATTAAAAACCGTTGATTGTTTCATGAAACAAATTGAATTCAATAAGGAACTGAATAAGGTTTAATTCGAGACTGAAACATTTTGCTGGTTGTCCTGCTGGTTTGTTTATAATGCTGCATGTTATAATGCATTCATGTTTTATTCGATTTATGATCACGTAAAATCTTACATATTGTGACGATAGTGGTTTTTTATTTATCTGTGCAGTTTACAAGATTACTCAACTTACTTCAGTAGGTCCTTAGTTGTGTACATTTAAAAAAATATATAAATTACACAGTGATTTCTGTGAAATGTGAACTGTCAATCATTTCACTAAGCTGTTGTGCTCATCTCCAGGCTTTGGTTACTTTTGCTGATGTAGTTTTTATGTTTTTCAGTTAAATTAGAAACTGACCCTAGACTTTTAAACGACAGTGTATAATGTTACAAAAGCTTTCTATTTCTGATAAATGCTGTTCTTTTGAACTTTCTATTAATCAAAGAATCCTGCATTTTTTTGTACACAACTGTTCTCAACATTGATAATAATAATAAATGTTTCTTGAGCATCAAATTATATTAGAATGATTTCTGAAAGATCATGTGAGAGTGGAGTAATGATGCTGAAAATTAAAATATATATATTCAAATAGAAAACAGTAATTTTTTTAATTGTAATAATATTTCACAATATTGCTGTTTGTTCTATTATTTATTAAATAAATGCATCATTGGTGAGCAGAAGAAATTTATTTTGGAAACATAAAAAATCGTACAGATCCCAAACTTTTGAACGGCAGTGTATATATATAGACCTGCTGTAGATTTTATTGCTGTAGATATTATAACTCTTTTGAAACTTGCCATAGTAAAAGAATACATGTTTTTGTGGTATTGTTTTCCTTCTGTAGACTCCCTGTATGCAGACATGAGTGTCCCAGACTACATGCAGTGCGCTGAGGACCATCAGACGGTCCTGGTGGTGGTCCAGCCCGTGGGGATCGTCCCAGAGGACCAGTTCTTCCGCATCTACAAACGCATCGTCAGCGTGAGTCAGGTCAGCATCCGAGACTCCCAGCGCGTCCTGTTCATCCGATACCGGCACCATTACCCCCCTGAGAACAACGACTGGGGCGACTTTCAGACTCACCGCAAAGTGGTGGGTCTCATCTCGGTCACCAGCTGCACCGCGGCCAAAGAGTGGCCCCAGACGTCAGACCGCTTCCACGGGCAGAAGGAGGTGTTCGGCTCCACGCTGTACGACTCGCGGCTGCTGGTGTTCGGGCTGCAGGGGGAGCTGGCGGAACAGCAGCGCACGGACGTGGCCTTCTACCCCAGCTATGAGGACTGTCCGGATGTGGAGAAGAGGGTGGAGGATTTCGTCGAGTCCATATTTATCGTCCTGGAGTCGAAAAGGCTGGACAGGGCAACCGATAAATCCGGCGATAAGATAACACTGCTGTGTGTGCCGTTCGAGAAGAAGGACTTTGTGGGGTTGGACACAGACAGCAGGTGAGATTTGGGTTCTGGGAATGTTGTTCGATTGATAAACTACTGAGAAATTCAGTTCAAATGATAAACTACTGAGAAATTAAACTTTTTTTTTTTTTATTGGTGACCAGCATAATAGTCAACCCATATTGGTTTTTCAATAGTCGATGCTGATATCTAGAGAAGGGCGGCTGATGAACTGCAATTACTTTATTAATTACTTTATTATCTCTCTAATGCAAGCATCACTATTAGGGATGGACAATATAAAATAACCATATCAGTTATCAGCTGATATTGATATTAAAGATGCTCACTTAAAGTTAATCTTGAAAGACACTAATAATTTAATATTACTATAAATGTAACTTTTGCAAATATCTTAATCAATATTATATATATTATATATATATAATATATATATATATATATATATATATATATACACACATTTTTAGTACTGTACATTATAATGTTGTGATGCCTAAATTTACTTGTAGCATTTATTTTGATATATTTGGTTTTAATTAGTGTTTTATTTATCATTATTATGACTATGGTTTCCCAAACCTTTTTGTCAGCTGAACCTATTTGGCCTAAAATATATTCCTACAGTATTTTAAGTTAATATTTTAATAATTTAGAAACACACATATGCATATTCACAGTTCTGTGTCTCTGTTAATGGTTTTATATATTTATAATATATTTAAATATAATTTGTGTGTAATGTGTATACACACTCTTATACATTGTTTTAAGTGTTTTATTTTGAATTGATTTTTTTTATATTTTTTTTTATAATATAGTTAATTATTAGCTTTTTATCAACCCAGAACCGCTGCTGTTCCCTCACAAGTTCCTGTTTGGGAAACTGATTTAGACAAAATAGTAGAACATTTTAACATCGGTCGCTTATCAGTTATTATCCAAAACAATGACAATAACTGACTTATTGAAGGATCCCTAATCACCATTAATGTTGTTTATACTTGCGTTTTACTTTGGTGTGTATTTCATCCTAAATTTAGACTGAGTTTCACAGCGGTAAATACTATATTCCCAAAAGTCCCACAATAAGATGGTTTTGCCTGTAGGTCAACCGTGCATGATCTTCTGTCCATGAGTTTTGTCATTTTTTTCATGGTTGTTTTTTTTCTTCCCTCCTCTTGTTTTGCCTTGTTTTATTTGTCTTTCTTCTTTTCTTTCATACTGTCCTGTGAGTTTATTATGGGGTGTGAAAAGGTGAGCCGGTAGTTCTGTCTCCTGCTTTAGTTCATTCTTACCCCTCTCCCCTTCAGTGACACACTGCTTGGACCTCGATTCTCTTGTGTCTCAGTTTAGAGTAGAAAGGTCCAACTCATTTTTGCGATGGGAATGTGCAGGAACGGAAAAAAGAGCTTTAAGCAGCGTGTGATATTTGTGTCATCATGTCGATTGTTTAAAGGTGAAATATGGGCAAGATTGTCGGGGTCCTGGTGCCTGACAGGGTCAAGTGTTGATCAAGGCTCTCGCTCTGCTTTAACTGCAGAAGTTGATGGATGTCATTCAGTAATTCATGAGTGATTGCACGCAAAGCTTTGTGCTCATCTCATCTACGGTCGCAGCATGAATTTGAATAACGGCATCCATTTCTAAATATAATCTGAGTTTAGTTGTGTTTGCTCCATTGTAGGATGGAGATCTGCAGTTAAATATACATTATAAATATAGATTGTTGATAAAGATGATTTTAATTAAAGAAATAATATTATTTTGAATATATTTTTATTTATAATACATGTAATACTAAATAATGAATTAATACTTTATATATGATTTAATCAATATTAGGGATTCATGGATATAGACATTCTGGATAATATAATGTAATAAATATTATATTAATTAATGTAAAGCAATAATATTAATAATTATATTTTTTAAATATATTTTTATTTATTAATTAATACTAAATTAATACTTCATATGTTATTTATCATTATTAGGGATTCATTGATAGACATTTTGGCTAATATAATAATATAATATAATATAATATAGTATAATAAATGCATTGTAAATAAGCATTGCAGCTTGTATTATACTCCTAGATATAATTTATTGCCTTGTAATGTCTATAACTGTTTTGCTGTGTGAAGTTTAGGCTAATTGATCATTCATTAAATAATAATCTTGCATTCACACTAGAGTTCCAACCTGGCATTGAAATATTTAAAGATTTAATTAACAGTTTTGTAATCAGTCATAGGACAAAAAATATGCTTGAATTGGACAAATAAAAATATTCCAACATTGGCTTAAAGGATTAGTTCACTTTAAAAAAAACTTTTGCTGATAATTTACTCACCCCCATATCATCCAAGATGTCCATGTCTTTCTTTCTTCAGTCGAAAAGAAATTAATGTTTTTGATGAAAACATTTCAGGATTTTTCTCCATATAATGGACTTCAATGGGACCCAAACGGTTCAAGGTCCAAATTACAGTTTCAGTGCAGCTTCAAAGTGCTTTAAACGACACCAGACGATGAATAAGGGTCTTATCTAGCAAAACCATCGGTCATTTCAAAAATAAATAAAATAGTTTGTGGCGTCAGTAATACGCAATTACGTTGAAAAGGTCATGAACGAACGTCACAAATGCGCATCACAGAACAGAGCAAGGCAAGCATTTGTGCTTATAAAACGTAATCTTTTTTATTTATCTTTGAAATGACTGATGGTTTCGCTAGATAAGAGCCTTATTCATCGTCTGGTATTGTTTAAAGCCCTTTGAAGCTGCACTGAAACTGTCATTTGGACCTTGAACCGTTTGGGTCCCATTGAAGTCCATTATATGGAGAAAAATCCTGGAATGTTTTCATCAAAAACCTTAATTTCTTTTCGACTGAAGAAAGAAAGACGTGGACATCTTGGATGACATGGGGGTGAGTAAATTATCAGCAAAAGTTTTTTTAAAAGTGAACTAATCCTTTAATCAGACTGTTGCTGATCATTTAACGTTATTACATGGTCACTGATGCTTCATCCCTATATGTAAAAGTAAATATTTATGAAAGTCTTTCTCTTCTGTCTAACTCTCTCTTGAATAACACTTGACCCTTTTGCACACTATCTATAGGGGTCCTTCCACCACAGTTTTACCACCTCATGTTTATAAACATACATCCTTTATTTTTTTTAGTTCCTTCATTCCCATGGGATAGACTGTCAAGTTTCAGAAATCCCCAGTGTTTGCCTTTGCACCCCTTCCCTCTGCATCCCTCTCTTCACCTCCAGCTTCCCTCCCAGTCTATAAACACTGAAGAAAAGCTTAATGCAAAACCACATCAGCATATTTGTGCTCCATATAAGCCGAGCCAATGAGACGACATCGATCCACCGCTGATAAAAGATCTTGACTTGAACATGGCTGACTCACCTGCAACGTGGCTGCGAGCGTAGATGAAGAACTGAGCTGTGTGTGTAAACGCTGAGTGTGTATCTGACTGCTCTTCCTCAGGCACTATAAGAAGCGCTGTCAGGGCCGCATGAGGAAGCACGTGGGGGATCTGTGTCTGCAGGCCGGGATGCTGCAGGACGCCCTGGTGCATTATCACATGGCCGTGGAGCTGCTGCGCTCTGTCAATGACTTCCTGTGGCTGGGAGGTAAGATGAATGAGTGATTCCAGTTGCGATTGCTCTGTTTGTTAGTGCGCTTCTTTTGAATAAGTGTGCCATCCGAAACGAGCGATCCCAAACCCACCCTTTTCAGGGGGATATATGATATATCTGAAATATGAACGCAATATGGATCAAAGACAATGAACCTAAAGCAGGATGTGATGTCATAACTGTAAAAAGGACAGCATACCTGGTTCTTCTTGTCATAGGAGCTATGTTTCCCATCACAGTTCGGTACAGAACCATCGTCTCCTTGCAGCAGATCTTCGGTTGTGTGTGTAACTGTAACGGAGGAGTGCCTGGTGCTGATTTGACTCCTTTACACGTTTTCTAAGCTTTTCATGAGTTCTAAGCTGGTAAAAATATATCATATGTGTACGCACATACAACAAGCCCGTGTAGCCCAACACACAGCACTGTTTTTGATGTTTGGTAAGTTCTGTTGCAAAATATGCTACAAAATATACGTCATAAAAGCTGTATATTTTAGCTTTTTTGTTTTGTATATTTAGGTTCAATGTTAAAAATGACAGTGTGACTAGCGAACGGTAAATTGATATTCTTTCGTCAGACAAAAGACAGATATGAACACTTAGATTGTTTCACCCTAAATCAGTATTTAAGTATCATTGAGATACTATTTTAGGTCACCAGCTGCATACAAATACAACTATTAGTAGTTTGAATTGCTTCATTTTTATATGTTCTGTTTTTATTTTTATTTTAGTTAAAGTTTTAGGATTTTTTTCTCGTTAAAATAGGTCTATGTAGTTCTTATTAATAGTTGTTTTAGTTTGAATAAAATAAAATAATATATATATATTCTTTTTATTGCATTACATAATGCAAAAATAACCTAAAAAGTTCCTGTAATACTATATATATATATATATATATATATATATATATATATATATATATATATATATATATATATATATATATATATACACTTTATAAAGAATATATACATGTTTTTTCAAATTCATAATAACCCTGTTCCAAATATCTAAAGGTGGCCATTTCCTCAAATGTAAGAATGGCATGATAAACCAGTACTACAACATCTTGGCTCTTAGAAGACTAGTATTACAGGAACTTTACATGCATTATGTAACTATCACATTATAGTATCACCTCATGTACAGCCAAAACACTTACTGCATGAATCAGCTGTGATAGAATCACTTACATGCCTGAGCAAAGTTATATCAGTCTCTAAACTCATGATGACCAGCTAACAAGTTAACCCGCTCACTTTCATCTCTTTCTCCAACACTCTCGTGGACGCTTTCCCAAAGACCTGCATGACAGATGAACTCTCAGTGATGAATTAAAACAGTGAAATGGTTTCTGTTTTGTTCCTCAGCTGCTCTGGAGGGACTGTGTTCTGCGTCTGTCATCTTCCATTACCCAGGAGGCACTGCGGGGAAGAGCGGAGGCCGCAAGCCTGGCGTCTCCTCTGCTGCCGACGCTGGGAAGAGACACAGACCTGGTCAGTGCGGTCACACACATCTATAGCGTCCCTTTTTATATGACTAACCTAAAAATATCAAGATGATCCATGATTTTGTGCTTCATATTTTCATTTTGGTTGCTTGAGAGATTCTGGAGTTCATATTTAATTCTGGAGGATCAAATTATTGTAGATATCTTGGCTTTGATTCATTCATTATGATACAATTATGTGTGATTTGCAAAACTGTTTCTTCTTCGCACACATGTGTTTAAGGAAGAAAAGCAAGGGTCTCCTATGGAAACTCAATATGTTTTTATTTACATCATGAATGAATGTGTGTGAATAACATTATGAATGAGGCTCTTGGCTTGATGATTGTTTCTTTAATTAAACATCATCTGGAGGGAATCGTCACCTTTTCTTCGCAGAAAGCAGCAGAAGTGTTTAGTCTAAACCAGAGACAGTCATTATTCATTCACATTCTCATCCGTGAGATACACCTGAGTCAGGGATGCTGATCTAGAACAGCGTGAGAGTGTATAGAGCAAAACACAAGACACATTGCTGTTCTGGTCTTTTTCTTTTCTTTTTTGCCTTTTCTTTACTTTTTCTTTCTTTTTTCCTTTCAATTACTTTCCTTGCTCGTTTTTCTTTCTTTTTTGTGTTTAATTTCCTTCCCTTTCCTTTTTTTCTTTACTTTTTCATTTAATTTCCTTTTATTTCCTTTCCTGAATTTTCTTCCTTCTGAATCTCTTTCTTTCCACATTCATTTGCATGTATTAACATGTACAGTACATAAGCCTGAAAGCACAATAACATAATATTTGAGCTCATTAACAGGTGTATCATTCATTCACACGTTTCATTTGCTGATTAATCCACTGTGGTGAGGTTTGCTCTACAGATTTATGTCTAAAAGGGTTTTATAAAGTATTTACACACTTGAGCCACAGTTAAAGTGAACGTACAATTTGTCAAACCAAATGACATTTATTTGAAGGAAATATACACTTTCCAAGTAAAACATTTGACAAAAATGACATTTCACATGATAAATGATACAAATAGATGCTGTTCAAAATCAAGAGAAAAGCTCTTGATTTGTACAGATGCCTTTTGGTTTGATTTTAAAGTGATGCTTAAGTGTCCAAATACTTTTTTTAAAGGCTTTGATAACATATTCAAAACTAAGAGAATGAATCATGTGTAAGCTTGGATGCTTCCTCAATGCCGTTAACAGCCGTTATATATAGAGTCCAGCACTCAGTTCTGCATGTCTGCTTGTCGCCGCTGTTGAACTGACGGCTTTTTCACAATGTCAGGATCATAACAGACCATTTAGTGCCCTGATATGTGCTTTACTAACACTGCTTACCATGAACTGCAGCTCGTGCCAAGAGTGAACCAGGCTCTCTCTCTCTCTCTCCCTCTCTGTCTGTGTCTTCAGGCGCTCAAGAAGTTCTCATTGACCCAGGTACAGTAAAGCACACGTGTAGCTCTAGATAAGGAGTTTCTTCCTGCCCGTTTGTGCTCTTGTGATGTAGTTTTCGTTCTGTTGTTGTGCTTGTGCATGTGTGCAGGTGTTTTGGTGGCCTTTTGTGTTTCTAATCTGATGGCAAGGAAAATATCTGCAGTGATTTCAGTGCATGGATGTGAATCCTTACTTTTAAATACTTTTTATTGCAATCATTAGATGTGATGTTTGTGTTTTTGTGCCTGATTTTTGCAGTAGTTATCAGGTCAATGACTGATTCACCGTTACAAAATCTGCAGTGCAGACACTTACTGATCAAATAGTTTTGTGCTTTTATGATAATGCTTAGCTAACTTGACTAACTTATTAGTAACTAATGGGGTTGATTAAGTTGATAGATGTTATACACACAGGCTTAACTTGTTGTTTATTCTAATAAACTTTACTACATCTGCTCTTTGCTGACACTAGATGTCAGTGTTTGTTTGCCTTTTGAATTTGAGTTATATGATTATAAACAGACTTATTACACTTAAGAGATTAGCAAAATCAAAAGATTTCTCATTACTTTAAAAAGTTTGGAAGGTAAAACCAACAGTACAGATACAAAGCTTTATTTATGAAAAATTCCAAAGGTACAAGAGGTTATTAAACTGTAATGAAAGATTATGCACTGATGAATCGTTCCCGATAAGACCAGGGATATGGATTAAGTAAACTTAATGTGATTTTTTTTTTTTTTTTTTAATAAATGTCCTGAGTGTGTAATTATTTTTCTCATTCCTCTAAACATGTTTCTTGATGACTTTCATATTTAATTCAAGAAATTGCTTGTCGAGTTCCAGGTCTTGCATCATAAAAATGGGCTCATTTTCAGCATCTCATATCTCAGAGCTGTTAAATGCTAAATATAATCTTTCGTGTTATTACAGACTTTAGGCTTCATAACATTTGAAAATGAGGTAGCATGAATGCAAGCATTGCATTAGCATGCAGAGAACAGAATTAACGTTCTTTTCATTTATTGGTTAACGTTGGTTCTCTCTCTCGTCTTCCTGTCCAGGTGCTCTGACGGCCAATGGCATCAGTGCAGACACCAGCACTGAGATCGGCCGAGCCAAGAACTGCCTGAGTCAGGAGGACATCATTGACAAATACAAGGAGGCCATCTCTTACTATGGCAAGGTAACTTCATGAGAGGATGTTCTAAAAATCAAAACTACAATAAAAACAGTATTATTGTGAAATATTATGTCCATTTAAATTAACTGATTTATGTGAAAATATTGTAAAATGTCATTTATTTCTGTGATCAAAGCTGAATTTTCAGAATCATTACTTGCATTCAGTCACATGATCCTTCAGAAATCATTCTGAATGATTATTTGATACTCAAGAAGCAGTATATGATTATTATTATTATCCATGTTGGAAAACAGTTGTGCTGCTTTATATTTTTGTGGAAATCATGTGGATGTATTTTTTTCAGGATTCTTTGAGGATATTTCAGGATCATTTTATAATATTATAAATGCCTTTAATTTCACTTTAAATTTATCTTTGCAGAAACAGCTTTTTAATTAATTAGTATTATTTAGTGGTACTGAGTTAAAAATGAACAGTTGTATTTTTTTTTTATTAACTAACGTTAGCAAAGATGAATAAATTCTGTTTTTTTTTAGTTTATGTTAACGTTAACTAATGGGACCTTGTTATGAAAATGTTAAACCAAAATCAGGCATGGTTAAATGCCATTGTAAAATTGTTTTTGAAAAATCATTTAATAACAAAACTGTAATTTTTCATTAAACATGGCCATAATAAGTAGCACGTCTTTCAAAGCCTTGTGTTATAGTGATTTTACCCCAGTTAAGGGGGTTTTAGGCGCACATTTCTCCATGCCATGCCTAACAACGGTCTTTAACTGTGGTAAAACCACTTTAACACGCAGCTTTTTTGTGGGACATTGTTTTATTAAACACTTGCGTTTCATTATTCATCAGCTCTCGCTCTGAGATGGCCAATGTTTTATGCAGGTGTTTTACCCAAAATGGCTCTGCTGATGTGCGTCTCACAGCAAATAGCCCCTAGAGATGGTCTAGATTCTGGAATTAAAATATCTTTGTATGGTGCATTTTAAAGTCAGTGTTCCTGGCTCATGTAGAGTCAAGTATTTGACCCCGGTCTTGTGAATTGAGCCGCTCGTGCGGTCTCTGCTGGTCTCATATCTGCCACATCAGCTGTTCTCCCAGCAGCCAGCAGGAGACACTGCAGCCTTGCACATTCAGATTTTACACCGCACTTTGTGCCGCTGACCAGTGACCACTGCTGAGCTTTGCTTTTCAGATATGATGACACATCCTGAAGAGGCACAACAGCATAACCTTTCTCTGACCCTTCAGGTCTTTTCTTTATATTTTAGTCAGTGAGTTTCAGTATTGCAATTTATTATCCGGATGGTCTCAGAGTGCAGTTTTTACAGTCTGAAATTATATTTCAGTGTGATTGAAATGTCAGCATGATATGGCCATTTGTGCAAAACTGTTGTGCAATCATAACCATATTTCTAAGTGTATTAACCGATTTAATAATTCAATTATAAAAAAAAAAAAAATTGCTGAACACGTGAGATTACCTTTTTTTGACCCTCACATTTTTTTTGCATTTGCAAGTTATTGCCTTTATGCTCTCAGAATGTGAATCTGAAATTGCAATGGGAATGTGATTTAAATGCCATTTATATTAAATGCCCCAAAAAAAGGAAAAAAGTATTCACTATTTATTTATTATTGTATTAAACATATTATTTAATACTATTATTATAAACAAATAAATGATTTAATTATATAATTGAATTATTTATTTAATAATATTTAGTCAAAATCAATAATTTAATAATATATATACATTTTAATTAGTACATTTATTGAATAAATATACAAAATAAATTCTTTTGAATGTATAGTTTTTTTTTATTAAGCTTAAATTTCTATAATCATGGAATATATTTGTGGGCTGGGCCATGATTAATTGCATTAATTTATTTTTTATAATTATTTTTTAAAATAAATAATTAAGGCACTAAATGAACGCTTTAAAGTTGACAGCTCATAAGTCATAAAACCTTAAATCTTGTCTGTCTTTCAGTATAAGAGTGCTGGAGTGATTGAGCTGGAGGCCTGTATTAAGGCCGTCAGAGTGTTGGCCATTCAGAAGCGAGCCATGGAGGCGTCCGAGTTCCTGCAGAACGCTGTTTACATCAACCTTGGCCAGGTGAGCGCATGTGCAATAATGTTCAGTAAAACCACAAGTCAGTCAAGTTGCTGTATGAGGAATGGTCCTCTCTGTGTGCAGCTGTCAGAAGAGGAGAAGATCCAGCGTTACAGCGTCCTGTCAGAGCTCTACGAGCTCATCGGCTTCCACCGGAAATCTGCCTTCTTCAAACGCGTCGCCGCCATGCAGTGTGGTGGCTCCCACTATCCCTGAGCCGGGCTGGAAGGCCTGTTACAAACTCCTGCTGGAGACCCTGCCGGGATACAGCCTCTCTCTGGACCCCAAAGACTTCAGCAAAGGTAACACGAGATGGTTCTTTATAGGGCTGTCTAAGTTATACTGTTAAACATATTACAAATGTTTTATTTTATTGTGTTCTCTGTGGTTTCTGAATACAGGTTGGAGGTGTTTCCTTTTATTAGTAAATGGTGGTGAATTATTGACTTCAGCAAAAATAGTGATTCACAGACATTGTATGGTGGATTTGAATGATTGTTTGAAGTACATGGTGTCTCAAGTTCCCTCAGTGGGTGAAAAACACTGTCCAACATTACTGAAAACACGAGCAGGGTAATCTAAAAAAAGAAAAAAAAATAGCTTTATTTTTATTTCAGTTTTAGTAATTTTAGTACACCAACTTAAATTTTACAGAAATGGTGCCATGAACTGAAATAAAATAAGTTTAAGATTTTTCATCTAATATTTTTTTATTTCAGATTTTTTTCTATTAACGAAATTAATTTGAATAGTTTTAGCTTTAGTTAACAATAACAACAACACTGTACGGAAGCCCCTTAATTTTTTTTCTCTGTTTTTGTGTGTGTGGTTTCTTATGAGCACAAGTTGCCTAAAATTGTTTTCAATTTTTTTTTGACATGTTAGAAGTCACAGTCCCATTCATACGCAGATAATTTATATATCTTTACACCACAAGGTTAAAAATAAAGGCATAACAATATTATAAATTCAATCATTAACAGCGACTGTCTTTATGTAAGTTAACAGATCTTACATACATTTTTTACATTGCAGTGCAAAAGTAAAGTCAGACTCTAAATAAAAAGTAATAATCATATTCTTTCTTTTTATTCAGTATTTGTAATATTATACTCAAGATCCTTGCACACGGAGTCCGAAATTTTCGTATGCATTTTTTTGGATTCGTCATTCGCTGGCTCTGACACGCCTCTCAAAATGCTTTCTGCGGATGCGAAAAACGCAGACAATCGAAACCCGATACATTTTTTTTACGACGGACCAAAGTTCCAGAGGCAGCGTGTAAACATGACACAACGTGAGGTTGTATTTATTTTTTAAACGTGCGAAAATTTCGGACAAGAATTTCGGACTCAGTGTGCAAGTACCTTAAGACTGTTTTCTGTGTCAAAATCATGACAGAACTGAATCAAAATCCCATGAAAACAAGTGTCTGTCATTCTAGTATGTGTCACTCTGCTCTCTAGATACATCACCATCAGGCTTTCAAAAGGCCACTTCAGTCAAGCAGAAGTTTCAGTGTCTATTTCCCCTGTTTGAAAGGCATTGTCCACCTCCATGTCCTCAGGCCTATTTAAGACAGACTCCTTTTCACAATAAACAAAGAAGTAATGCATGCAAGTCTGGAATAGAAATGCGGCCCTGCATGCATTATGGCGCAAGTGTTGTACGAAGCCAGTGTCTCAAGGTCTTTGAACCAGTATAATGACATCATCACCCCCTCCCCCCCTCATGGTTGCTCTTTTAATTAATGTAATGCTGTCATTTGTTTAATAAATGCATGCTATTACTGCGTTTTATTTCATGGTTGTCCTCTCGACCCATTTTACCTCTTGTTTACTGACGTCTTTCGCAATACACGAGCAGAATATGAACAGTTCGAATTGCTCATTTTTCTCTAATACCTCTGACTCATAAACGGGCTTTGGTTGATTTGTAATCTGACCAGGCAGCATTGAAGTAACCTTGTCCCTCTTTGTATGCTTGCAGAAAAGCGTTGTGTGTTTTGAAGGGCTCCTCTCAGGGGTGATATATATTCCGTCTACTCTTTTGTGTTGGAAAACAGCGCCGAGAGGAGATCTGACCCTGAGCTGTGATGTCAGACTCTATGGTGCATTACTGTAGGGTCCTTAACTATATTCTCTTTAATATGAAATCCTCTCAACCTCCTGCCGACTCGCGCACACACACACGCACACACGCATGGAATAATAAAGATGTTTAGATTTAGACTCGCACTGCCTGAGGGTCTGTCTATATCATTCAGAATCCTGCAAATTGGAGAGAGAAAATCATTGTTATTCTTTATAATGACAAAGAATGGAATTCGAAAGGCATTTAACTTCCATTCCATTGTGAATGAAAAAAGGTGGGACTCGTCATGTCTAGAGACCAGAATATCAGAGAATTGGCAAAGAGCTCTTTAGTAACCACACATAAACCCCTTGCAACCACATAGCAATGCTCTAAAAAAACATTTAGCAAGTGCATAGCAATAGGTTTGGTTGGTTGGTAAGTTAGTTTTATTATTTTTCACTTCCCTGAAAGTGTTGGTGCTGTCTGCAGAAACATTGTTTTGAGAGACAGGAGAATGCTATTACATTTTGATAGAAGATTTGAGAGTCAGTTTTGATTTCACGCTGCCTTTAAAGGGGCTATGTGTAGGTTTTTACTTAAAAACATCTTTAAGATAGAGTTTTCATTTGTACATTTATGAGCCAACCATAATGTAATAGAAAGAATGACACCTTGTCTGTCCACCACGGTTGCCTCTATCAGCCTGTAGGCTCAATTGTGTGTGGAATAGTCGGGTCCGAATTGGCGCTAAAATTCACAAAATGTGACGTCACACGCGTTTTCGTCTACTTGGGCTCACATCTGTACGGCAGCCATTAGTAAGCAGCGGCAATCTCTAGCAGTAGTGTTTCAAATGGACGGAAAGAAGCGACCAGCCTTCAGCACAATTCAGACACCCACGGAAACTTCTCGTAAAAAAAAAAAAAAAGCTGCATCTAGTGCGGCCAACGAACGTGTGAGCGTGTCCGAGAACGAGCATGAGACTGGCTGCAGTTCTCTTGGCCACTGCTGTCAGTACGTTAGAATGTCGAACTTCCGCAATGCTCCTTAAAGGGATAGTTCATCCAAAAATGAAAATCTGTCAGTAATACTCTCCCTCATTGTTGTTCAACCCTAAGACTTTCGTTCATCTTCGAACACAAATTAATATTTTGACTAAATCTGAGAGCTGGATCACTCCTCCATAGGCTTCTAAGGGATTGAAACTTGCCTACGTGTGACATACAACCCAAACGCACTACACTGTTAAACTACGTGAACTATTTCGAGGCCCACAGAGAAGGAAATGAATAGTTGAAATAAAGTTATTTTTGCTTGTTTTTTTGCGCACAAAAAGTATTTTCGTCTCTCGATAAACTTAAGATTGAGCCACTGTAGTCACTTGGACTATTTTAACGATTTCTTTAATAACTTTTCTGGGCCGGCAAGTTTCAATCCCTTAGAAGCCTATGGAGGAGTGATCAAGCTCTCAGATTTAATCACAAATATCTTAATATGTGTTCCGAAGATGAACAAAGGTCTTACGGGGTTGGAACAACATGAGGGTGAGTAATTACTGACAGAATTTTAATTTTTGGGTGAACTATCCCTTTAAGCAAGATTTACGCATGCCGTCTCCCTCATTCAGATATATTTAAAGCAGCTGATGATGTGTGGTTTTTGTGTTGAATCTGTGATGTCATTGAGACCCCATCACATGTGTAGGCTGAAGCTAAGGGTGATCCTGGCTTACTGAAGCTTTAAGTGAAAGAGAGAAGGGTCAATAGAGACACCATGGAGTGCGGAGAGAGAGAAGAGAAAATGGGTTTTTAATTGGCCTGGGATTCTCCAGCTCAGCTCTCTTTAGGCACAGAGAGAGAGAGAGAAAATATCCTCAACCTCCTGATTGATTGCCTTTAGCTCAACCGTGCGCAGGGATTTGGAAAGTCCAGTGAAAACACAAAGACCGAACACAGAACTACAGCAGCCCCTGGAGTGCCGTAAAGCGCTTCCTAGAGACTCCACAGCCTGTTACGAGCCCTGAACTGCAGCGGGATGTCTTACTTCTAGCTGACGAGGGAGTGAAGTGGCTGTTTTTAATAATTGGCAGCTAAATGTGCAGCAGCTGTTTATAAATCGTCTCATTTTATGGGGTGTATTGGTTAAAGATCAGGGACCTATTGAATAAATATTTGGTATGCACAAAATTGGAAAGTACACACTTTTACTGATCCAAATAATGAACTGCATTCAATTATTACAATCCATAGTGCACTTTTATTTGAATGTACCACATTTAAAATAAACGTGCTTCCACATGCGTGGATCAGATGTATTTTATAATATATTTTGTTTTTATTTTATAATTTATTTTAACTGTACTAGCACATTGATGTAAAGGTAGCAGTAATCTGTATACATGTTGTATGTTTTATCTTACAAAAGATATTTCAGTAATAGGCTGTTGTCAAGAGAGTAGTTTTTTTCTTTTCTGCAAAAATGATATATTTATAGTCTTTATCGTCGCCTAATGTGTTTCTGATGGAGCTAATACGCTGTAGTATCTGTTAATGGGTGTCTGGATAGAAAATGCACATGGAAATTATATGCAGATAAGGTTGTGCATGATAAAAAGGCATGAGATCCATTTATGGTTGACTCCAGGAGGAGACGGCATGGGGAATAGAGCTTATGCATGCCATGTACTTAATATTTCGCTAACTAGGATTTGGACAGAATCTGGTCTTTGGAGGGCTTTAATTATTATAATTTTGTTGTAAATAATTTCCTTCTTTGATTTTCAATAACACAGTGTAAGTATCAAGACAGCATAAAATGTACTAGTTAACACTCTGTGTAGGAACAGGGCACTTCAGAGTAAGATAGGATAAGTTATTTTAGTTTTTTTTTTGACCCTCCAAACTTATGTGCATGCACAGAATCTGCTGTTTATGTGTATACTATTGCATTTGCAAAATTCATTATTCACTTTTAAATGCACACTTTTGAGAGAGAAAAACACACACATTGCAGCAGCTTTGACCACACATTCCATCTTTCTACAAACACACTGCTCTTCTTCTGTAGTGCAAGGGCTTGTGGGTAATTATAACTCAGAGACCTGGGCAAATCCTTGTTTTTTTGTTAACTTCTCTGATTTGGGACACACTATAATCTAATATACCATTTAGGACATAGGTGTTATGCAAATAAGGATGCATCTGTAATTTTGGATGTTCGGCAGGAGATCTTATTAAATTGCATGTTTAATAAATCGAGATTTGCCCAGTTCTCATCTTAAAAATATGTCAAAATGTACAGTTTTAAGTAAATGCATGTTTATGTAAATATGTCTTGCACTTTTAGGGAACAATGAGAAGTTAAGAATTATGATTGCTGCTTTGTTTGAGCACATTGCGTTGTGTCTATACTTCACATTTTGGTACATACAGATACACTTTTGTAGTATTGTAGTGTGCCGTTATAAACAGTTTCCTGGAGACTATTGATGACTGTTTCTTGAAAAAGCATCAGACAGCAGAAATGATGCAGTTTCTTGTTGCTTTTAGCAGACACACTCTCACTACTCCAAAGCTTAGCGTGGATTTGCATGAATTGAGAGAAAGGTGAGTTGTGAAACAGACAGTCATGTGAGGAGTGATAAATCCTCACAATCGTTCCAGAGCGGCACGGATCAGCTTCACCTCTCTCTCTCTTTACTGTGACGGCTGTGTTAGTCGCCTGATGGATGAGTTTTGTAACTCAGCTGTTTTATCATGTGATTTAGGACTGTACATTTTATTGACAGTTTGAGCAGAAAAAGATGCTGTATGTACAAACACAACTTAGCTGAGTTTGACCTTCCTGTCACATCATATTTCATCAGTTAAAGAGGGTGTAAAGAAGACTTTTTCTGATCTTGTCGTAAGAACTACCATGAACTAAGAGTGCCTTTTTAACTTTGTGTAGTATTGGGAAAAAATCAGAAGGTGGAAACGCGAAGGCTCATGTGAACTAAATCCATCAAAAGTGTTGTTTTGTGTGTTTAAATGCTTTCTCCTTCTGTCTGTTTGTAGGGACCCATCGTGGATGGGCGGCAGTGCAGTTACGGTTGCTTCATGAGCTGGTTTATGCGTCTCGTCGTATGGGGAATCCAGGTCTGTCTGTCAGACATCTATCCTTCCTGCTACAGACCATGCTGGACTTCCTCTCGGACCAGGGTAAGACACGGCAAACCTTTACACAGAACGGTTTAAAGAACTTCTATTGAGGTTTTGGGCTCATTTGGGATTTGTTTGCTTTAAATGCCTCAATTATGCTAATTTTGTTTTGTAGGTCTTTTTGACAAAAGGCATCCAAAGTAAAAGAAAAAAACACTTTAATTTTCTCGTAATATACATTGCACATCACCTCATTTCTCAAAGAGTCTGAAAACTGTTTTTGAAGATTCAGTGTCTTTCAACACCTCCTTTCCGTGAGCCTACTCTGCTCCGATTGGTCAGATGGCTCAGTCTGTTGTGATTGGTCTAGCACATGTTGGAAGCAAAACGTCTATTACCATATCTCAATTTGAGCTCCGTATCTCCCTCAGCACTTCATACACAGTGATACGAACAGTAACTACGGTGTTAGTTTTACTCAATTTGAGCCTGAGTCCTCATGCTTTTGAAAATTACGACATGTCGACAAACACAAACCAAACTCTTCCAGGCCTCATGTACAACTATAATGTTTGAGGGCGGGTCAAAATGCCAATGTAGACCATAGGCTGGCATTGTGCAAATGTGTTACATTGTTATACATAGGTATCTACTGGCACAAATACATGGAAATGTATTTAAATACAAATACAAAATACTGTGTGGAAAAATGTATTTAAATACAAATACAAAATACTGTGTGGAAAAATGTATTTAAATACAAATACAGTATTTTGTATTTTGAAAATACACAAAATACATGAGAAATTGGCCATCCTGTGCATGTATAGGTCACAGTGAATGAAGAAACTACATAGGCCTATTGCTGGCCATTTAAATACTTATTTCTGATTAGGTTACAATGTAGTCGATTACTTGTGGTGAACACTATTAAAAAATTCATTCTGTATGTAAAACTGTCGGAACCTTTTTTGCTATCTAGCAAAACATATGACCCAAAATCTTAATTTGACTTCACAGTAACAATACATATCATGGTATCACAATTCTCAATATCAGTTACTATTAATATTGATACAACAGCAAAAACTGAATTTCAAACTCTGTTGAGGCTTTTTTTTCAATGCTTTTTAAGTAGGAGTGTAACGATACCCTCATGTCACGATTCGATACATTTCACGATACTGATACGATATATTGAGACACTCCAAGACACATGGTAAAAGGTTAACAAAAAATGTACTGTTGATTAAAATGCTAAATTTGATATTACATTGTGTGTGTAAATGAATAGGCTTGTACTTGGTGCTGGAAACCCAATGCACAGGACAATAGTGACACCAGAATAACTATATTCATGATTCTGAATCTGAAAATACAGAATTATTTTAGATGAATATGATTGCACTCTTTCACTGACTATATTTAGCCTATTTAAAATAATGTAGGCCACATACTTTACTTTACTGTTCACATCAGACATTTGGCATTATCAGGACCCACAAATATTTCCCCATTGCATTATTATATATTCAACATTATATAGTAGTTTAATATAGTACTGACACTAAAACTCTGAAAACGTGAATTTTTTCTCACACAGTAGTTTCAACGCATTCTCATCCTTTTGCGTCATATAGCCTAGGTGACGCCATATGACATTTCGTCGAAATCTTACGCACATGGCACCCTTTAGCGTCAATATAACACGCACTGTTATGGGTAGGTTTAGGTCTGGGGTAGCGTTACGGTTATGACGCCTTGGGATCTGCGTCTCATATTGACGCTAAAAGATGCCATGTGCGTCGGACTTAGACGCGCGTCACCTGTATGACGCCTTGGGTTCTGCGTCTCATATTGACGCTAAAGGATGCCATATGCGTAAGATTTCGACGAAATGTCAAAAGCGTCACATGTATGGCGCCTAGTTTTTACTTTGGGTGAATTATCCACGATATTGTTGGATTTTTTTTTTTTGCGATATGTTGTGACACGATACTGTTACACCCCTATTTTTAAGTATAGTAATTTTATATTTATTTTATATAAAGTTTATTTGTTTCTAAGTTCATTAAAGTTATACATTGTATCTAAAATATTAAATTAGAATTCATTTGACACTATTTACCCAAAGTTTTTTTTTCCCCCAATGAACAATACAACTAAAAGCTGAAGATTTTTGTGGTGTATCATGCATCAGTGCTTCTTTTACAGCGTTCCAATAATTCCTAAATTTCCCACTAAAATGGATAAATGTGCTTACTCCTCAGGCGTGTCTGAACTAGTTGATGCATTAAACCATTACCCTGATAAAGAGGTTGACTGGCAAAAAGTATTTTATGTATTTTGAAAATACAAAAATACTCATCTTAAATGTATTTAAATACAAATTACATTTGATTTTACCAAAGGCTTCAAAATACAAAATACAAAATAGTATTTTGTATTTCAAATACGTATTTTAAATACATGTATCTGAAATACTGCCCATCTCTGACAGGAAGTGACACTGGAATTGCTCAGTTCAGAATAATAACTTGATAACTTTATTTGTTGTGCACTTTAATCTTTAAAACTTTGCAGACCTTTTACATTCAAAAACAGTTATATTAATATTCGAATATTTGAAAAAGCAAAATCGGTGTACTTTAATTGAGTTAACTTTTTTTTGTACCATTTATGAACGTTTTTTTGTTCCTTAAGTTGGTTTTACTAAATTATTGAAGACTTTTTCAGAAATGTAGCCCTGAAACGTATTAAAACAAGCACTCATAGTGCAGAAGATGCTGTCAGCCTATTCAGAGAGATTCTGACAAACAGACAGTGCTCATCTAAAAGACAAGAGATGAAAAGAAAGCGAGCGTAAAGATGAAATGTTCACTGGAGTGCGTTTATGTAGATGGATTCTGCTGCGATGACGACTTGTGATTGTATTTTCAGGCCTGTATTTTATGGAATCGTCATATTATACTTTCAATCATGCTCTTTTTAGAGGGTCATCACTTTCTCTCTGCACAATGACTTATTTTGTTTATTCCTTCAGAAGCCTGTGTGTGAATGCTGAATGCAGGGTTGTGGAAGTGCAGTTCACCAGGGTATTCAAAGTTAAGAAGTTCAATTACAGTCAAGTTTTTTTTTTTTTTTCCAAAAACAAAAAGCAAATGTTAACTCTGTTAGTAAATAGTAATACAGTTGCTAACACAACGTACAATATTGAAGCTCCTTATTTTACTATATATTCATCACAGCATATAATTTATATTAATGTATTATAGTTTTTATTAATTATAGTGAATTAAATTGATCATTATTAATTAAAATAATAATAAATAATAAACTAATGAAGTAAAAAAAAAATTACATAAGATGTTCACTGTTTTGGAGTTTTATTTTTGCTTGCTGATTCATTATAATGATTCAGATTTTGCAGTGCTACTTCAGAGAGGCACATTTGATTATTGACTCATTTTAATTATTTATATGCCTGATATTTAATAAAATCTTAAATAACGGAAATGCCCTGGAAATTTCTATAGTGTTTTTTTTTTTTTTTTTTTTTTTTTTTTTTGAGTTTAGCAATAGTTGATCTTCATTTTTCAAACTGGGTTCAGTGTTTCATTAGCGAATGTGTCTGAATCAAAATGATTATCATAAATCTTTATTTAGCAAATGTTCATATTCTCCTGCAACACCGCAACGTTAAAAAACAAATTGCTTTTAAAAGAACAGCTAGATTGTGTTGAATTTGAAAACCCCGGAGCTACTGTTTTTTGGTAATAGTGTCCCAAACACTGGTTAAGTTCAAAGATGTATGTGCTTTTGTGTATGTCTGTGTGTGTGTGTGTGTGTGTGTGGTGTGTGGTTTTTTTTACCTGCATTTTCCTGAAAGCCTCTGTGTCTTTGAAAAGAGATTGATGTTGCTTTTTTTGTTGTTCAGCCATGGACCACTTCACAGCATCCTGTCCCCACAGAGGTGTGCTGTAATCCTGCCTGCTTCTCACACACACACACACACACACACACACACACCACACACACACACACACACACACACACACCACACACACACACACACACACACACACACACACACACAACACACACACACACACACACACACACACACACACCACACACACACACACACACACACAGCTCTTGGGTATTGAGCTCTGTCAAGCTTATCATTTCCTACCAGACAGAACAAATACCAGAGTTCCCTCGGCTGAGCTCAGGCATTGGCCGAACGCTGTTTTCAACACTGTGTCTGAGGAACAATGGCTCCCTATGTTCTGATAAAACCCATTTCTACACTTCCCTGAGAGCCAACCCAATCACTCTTATTTTGTTTAATGAGCGATGTGATCTGTTTTCGGGACTTTAATGGATTTTTGGGCCGCCTTTTGGAGTTTAAACAAAAGCTTAAACACTTCAAGTGGAAGTCTTATAGTATATATCTTAATTGTTGTAATTTGGCATTATGCTACAGTATGTCAACTTGCTCGTGATTTAAGTATAATATTAATCATACTTTTTCAGTTTAGGTATACATTGCTAAAAATTAAATAAAAATAAACAAGTATGCAAATAAAATTTGTACGCATTGTCCCTCGACTATCTGAAAGATGGATAACATTACTTCTTCACTATCATTGATAGTTGCTTAAAGTTAAACTTTTCCCAATTTTTCCAAGTCTCTGGAAACGAGCTCGTCCTGTCCCTATATCTTATATATGCTGAAAGTTTTCATTTCTAATTGAAAATGTATTATTTCACATTGATTTATCACTGGGGTTCTCTGATAAATATCACTCGCTTTGGTTTACAGCTCAAATTTAGTCCTTTTTTAAGCTCAAATTTAGTCGCGTCCAATGGGAATGCACACTTGTACCCAGTTGAGGAATTCGATTCATTTTTAGCAAACCAGTTTGTATAGTGTTTGTTTCAGTTAACCAGCTAAAAAAAATAAATAAATAAAAAACAGTTTTCAGTCATCACTCAAACATTTTCTCACATTTTTGATATTTTTTTTCAGTATTAGTTGAATGCTGCTCGTTACATAGATTGTCATTCACTAGCCGAGTTCACCTGGACGCTAATAATCGGAGTGTAATCGGACTAGTTGGAATAAAAAAGTCTCATGTAACACGTCAATTGGAACAAGTAGGCTTGAAACCGATTGAAATTTGATTCGGACTGTAAGGGAAGGTTAAAACCTGTTCTAATCCATATAGGTCATGTAAACCAGTGCCGGCCCGAGCCTTTTGGGGGCCCTAAGCAGAATTTGATTTGGGGGCCCCCTTCCACTACGCAAAGTCACGGGGACTTTCGTAGTGAGGGCCCCAATCATCGCTAGGCCCCCAAGGCTGATGATATTGACACAAATGTCACGCAATTATGATACATTATAAATTAATACAGTGAGGTTATGTATTAATACAAAATAAATACTTAATAAAAAATAGATGCCTACTTAAATAAAAAAGTTTTAACTTTTACTTTACTTTACTACTTTGAAACTTCTTAAAACAAACTGTCTCAAAACATATAAAATAAATTATTTGCTAAAATAATGACAAAACTGAGAAATCAGAAACAAAATAAGAACAAGGGTTTAACAATGACAAGTATTGTTGAAAACTAAAAATATTATTATTTCTCAACTGTCTCAATACAGTGTAACTGTCCTTAAAATCTTTTTTATTATTATTGTAACAGACTTTGTTGGATTGTACATGACAGAATCCAACAAAGTCTGTTACTATAATACCGGTAATGATGTACTGGCGCTCGTTGTATGTGTGTATTTTTCCCCTCGGGGCTTGCCGTAGATAGGAATGGGTCGCGCTCGCGCGCACTTGGTACTGGAGTGTCGCGGGTTTTTGGAGTTAGTGACCTGGTGGCCCCAAGCAGCCGCTTAGTTCGCTTATGCCTCGGGCCGGCCCTCATGTAAACACTTGATCGGACTAAACACAGCGAAACTGGAAAGTTCTGCTCATGTGCAATGACGTAGGAAAACCGTACTGATGTATGAAGCACGAAACCAGACATACATGACTGTCGTGTCCTTCTGAAGCTCTACTTCTACTCATTGTCTGTGAAGTGTTGCAGGAACATGTTGTTGGAGATCATGATTCAGTCTATTTAAAAATATTTATTAAATTGAATTATAAAAAAAAGGTTGAATGAATAATTCAATGACTCATAAATGGTAAATGGACTGCATTTATATAGCGCTTTCACAGACCCAATGGCCACCAAAGCGCTTTACAATTTGCCTCACATTCACCCATTCACTTTCATTCAACACCGACGGGCGACTGCAGCCATGCAAGGCGCCATCAAGCTCGTCGGGAGCAGCTGGGGTTAGGTATCTTGCTCATGGACACCTCGACACTTGGTCAGGTGGAACCGGGGATTGAACCACCAACCTTCCGGTTTGTAGACAACCTACATGAACCACTGAGCCACTGCCGCCTCATTGTCACCATGATAGCATTGTATGATATATGACAAATACATTTTTAACAGTCGCCACCTACTGGTGTAACGGTGTAATTAATACAGTCTTGCTTGATTTACTCCATTTTGTTCGCTACGAGTAGACATCAGTGTTTATATCCAAGCTATAAACTTTTATCCCAGTACTTCTGTGTTCATCTGAATGATTTTAACACAGAAATAATGCTACTGTGTGGTTGAAAAGACTGTTTGTGAGTGACGCTGCTTCATACCAATACAATGCAGCTCTGGCAGATATGAATCTTCGCTGCGATCGTACTTGTCAAAAGTTTAATAGACACATAGCAGAATCGCTGTCATTTAGGAATAAGATCGCGTGTGTGTTTGAATCGATTGATTGTGATTATTTTTGATTAGGAAGAGCTTCTCAGTCCAACTGAATTAAAGTGTCCCATCTGAGAGTTGAAGAGACTTACAGTTACTGTCGGCCTACTGATGCTTTTCTTGATTTTATCACTGGAATCATCTGTCGGAAAAAAGAAAAGAACAGAGTACAGTCAAATTGCCGCCCGCCCTGTTATACACTACTGTATAATGGCTAATGATTATCTGCAGTTGTTAGGAACACCCTCAGCACAAATGTAGGCGTCTGATTTAAACACTCTGCTTGACTTGATCTCTGCCAATCTGGACTCTTGACGGAATAACAGAGCCGGAGATTCTTTTAAGTTAGCATATGACGGGTACTGTCTTTTTCAGTTCCTGACACAATGATATTAGAAGAAAAGATGGGGATGTTTTATTCAAGGCAGAGCTTTGTTGTGAACAATTGCTCTGCCTCCAGATAACAGGTGGATGCTTGTGTTATGAAGTGATTAATGCAGATAGAGAGAGAAAGAGGTGGAGAAACATTTACATATGTGGCAGAATACATGCTTCCAAAAACTTGATGGAAGAGATAATGAAAAGAGATGCTGGATAGAGAGAAACATTTAAGTGTATGTAATGTTCTTTAAAACTGAAATAAATACAGGATTATTTTATTATTATTATAATTTTTTTTACAGGATACTTTCTGTTCCTGTATTTTTACAGACACTTTCCATGAATAAGACAGGAGACTTAACTATTATATTAGTACTTAAATATTATATTAGCTGTTGCATATTATAGGAAACTAGTCGTTGGTTTGTAGATCTTGATAAACTTTGCATAAATTCAAGAAATATTTGTTTATTTTCCTTTTAGTAGCTTTAGCACATACACATTATATTTTTGATCATTAAAATAAGCTGATAATTAATGTGTTTACTTAAGTGACGTGCATAGATTTAAATGCATTCTTTTTTTTACATGCAATATACTATTCAAAAGGTTTGGATCAGCATGATTTTCTGAAATGTTTACTTGATATATTTAATTAATCAGAAATTACATTAAAGACATTTATACTGTTAAAAATATGTCTATTAAAAATAATTTAGGATCTTGATTTTTTTTTATCATGGTTTCCACAAAAATATGAAGCAGCACAATGTTGATAATAATAAATGGAAGAAATGTAAAAATGTACCTGAATGTAACCAGCAAAAAAAAAAAAAGGTTCAAGCAATTCAGAGTATGAGCAGGTTTCTTAATTAAGGATTCGTGCTATTTTAAAGAAAAGATTTGTTTGTTTTTCATAGTATTTCATTGACTTTTTGGTTGATGCAACATGGGAATGTGCAGGGAACAACAAAATCCCAAAGCCTGTCATCACGAGTTTTCAGTCAATTCTAGTCCTGTCCTACAATATTGCCTTGAATATTTGATTTCCGTATTTGATATTTTTGATAGGATCTTAGAGGAAATCTACAGAAAGAAATGATGAGACCGGCTGAGAGAGACCGTGCGGAAAAGAAAGTGACGTTGTTGGTTAATTAGTATTTTGTCGGGTTTGGTTTGCCAGAGCTCATGTGTCAGCAGGGGTTGTATTGTCTGAACGGAGCAGTGTGAAATAAGCTATTTGAGGTATGTGTTCGGCGGCTATTTTTGACGACGTTTGTGAAGACAAATCACCAATGCCAAATAAAGAGCTTTCATTTAGAGAGCTGGCGAAGGCACTTGAGAAATTCTCACCGGATGAAAGGTGTAAATTGCAACGCAGAGATTCATTTTCAGCTCCGCTCTGATGTCTGCGGTGTTAATTTAGTTTTATTTAGAAGTTAGTAGCACATTTTGTGAATGGATATGTCCAAATGACCTGACGAGGCTTTACCTGCAGGAAACTGTTATAGCAACACTCTATACATGTATTATTGCCCAGCTTTAATGTGCTAAAGGCAACTTATAAGGCCTTGAAAATATTAAGATATTATAAGCATTAACATCATGATTTTATGCAAGGTGCCTGTGAAAAAAAGAAGACTTTACTATAGAGACACTTTTTATTTCCTTTTATTCCTTCCTTCCTTCCTTCCTTCCTTCCTCTTTTCCTTCCTTCCTTCCTTCCTTCCTTCCTCCTTCCTTCCTTCCTTCCTTCCTTCCTTCCTTCCTTCCTCCTTCCCCTCCTGCCTTCCTTCCGCCTTCCTTCTTTCTTCTTCCTTCCTTCCTTCCTTCCTTCCTTCTTCCTTCCTTCCTCCTTCCTTCCTTCCTTCCTTCCTTCCTCCTTCCTCCTGCCTTCCTTCCTTCCTTCCTGCCTTCCTTCCTTCCTTCTTCCTTCCTTCCTTCCTTCCTTCCTTCCTTCTCCTTCCTTCCTCTCCTGCCTTCCTTATGCCTAGCACTTCCTGCCTTCTTCGTCTTACTAGCTTCCTCCTGTCTCTTCCTTCTGCAGTCCTTCACTTCTTCCTTACCTTCTTTCCTTCCTCCTTCCTTCTTCCTTCCTTCCTTCCTTCCTTCCTTCCTTCCTCCTTCCTTCTGTCCTTCCCTTCCTTCCTTCCTTTCCTCTCCTTCCTTCCTTCCTTCCTTCCTTCCTTCCTTCCTTCCCTTCCTTCCTTCCCTCCTGCCTTCCTTCCTTCCTTCCTTCCTTCCTTCCTTCCTTCCTTCTCTTCCTCTCTTCCTTCCTTCCTTCCTTCTCCTTCCTTCCTCCTCCTTCCTTCCTTTCCTTCCTTCCTCTTCCCCTTCCTTCCTGCCTTCCCTTCCTTCCTTCCTGCTTCCTTCCTTCCTTCCTCCTTCCTTCCTCCTTCTCCTTCCTCTTCCTTCCTTCCTTCCTTCCCTCCTCTTCCTTCCTTCCTCTTCCTGCCTCCTTCCTCCTCTCCCTTTCCTTCTCTTCTTCTTCCTGCCTTCCTTCCTTTCCTTCTCCTTCCTTCCTCCTTCCTTCCTTCCTCCTTCCTTCCTTCCTTCCTTCCTTCCTTCCTTCCTCCTTCCTCTTCCTTCCTTCTCCTTCTCCTCTTCCCTCCTGCCTTCCTTCCTTCCTTCCTGCCTTCCTTCTTTCCTTCCTTCCCTCATGCCTTCCCTCCTGCCTTCCTTCCTTCCTTCCTTTTTTCCTTCCTTCCCTATGCCTTCCCTCCTGCCTTCCTTCCTTCCTCCTTCCTTCCTTCCTTCCTTCCTTCCTCCTTCCTTCCTTCCTTCCTTCCTCCTTCCTTCCTTCCTTCTTCTTCCTTCCTTCCTTCCCTGCCTTCCTTATTTCCTTCCTTCCTTCCTTCCTTCCTTCTTCCTCTTCCTTCCTTCCTTCCTTCCTCCTTCCTTCCTTCCTTCCTTCCTTCCTGCCTTCCTGCCTTCCTTCCTCCTTCCTTCCTTCCTGCCTTCCTTCCTGCGAATGAATTGTGATTTTCTTTAATATAGTATTTTTTTGAGATATTGGTATTATGTTATTGGTATTATGAGAAATTAGGAGGAAAATCAACAAATTATTTTCTTTTATGCAAAATATAATATAATAATATAAAAACTATTTTTTTTATTTCAGACTTTTGAATTGTGACCTGAGTATGTTGCAAAAATATATAAATAAATCCTTAAAAAGACTATATTTTCTTTTTAAAATAAAAATATATACATTAATAAATAAAATATTTTATTAATTTTGTGGTGAAATCTTATCCAGAAATGTTTTTTTGTTTATATATATATATATATATATATAATTTTATTTATTTATACATTTTTACATGTCTGTGACATTCACCCATATATGCAGTCAGGTACATGGACTGAAAGTTTGTGTGAATGGACTCTTTGAACTGAATAAAAAAAAACTTTGCCCCTCAGTTCTCTGTTGCCCTGAGCTAATCTCACTCTCATACCGCTTTAAACAAACACACACACAACCTTTACAAACCCTACTAACACACAGACAACACAAGTCTCTCTCATAGCCCCCCACACACACACACACACACACACAACACACACACACACACACACACCACACACACACACACACACACACACACACACACACACACACACACACACACACACACACACACACACACACACACACACACACATCCTCTCACTGTGTGTGTACTTCACTAAACAACCTCTTTCTCACTTTTAGGCTCTTGCTAAAAGCACCCTTGTCCCTGAAATATTAAGTGCGGGTCTGGGGAGACTGAGAGAAAGAGACGTTTGTGACAGAAACACGGACAAGCAATTTTAAATGGATTTTAGGGATGAACCTGGTGAACACATTCAGAATATTTAGTGCTCTTTGCTAAGCCAAGCATAACTATTAGAATTGCTTACAACTGCATAGCAATGTGCAAAAAAACATTTATACGATGTTAAACAGTCACCCAAAACACACTAGCTACAGCATAGCAATGCACTAAAGCAAACCAGAACTCTTAGCAACTGCATGGAAATACCCTTTTTTAATTTATTTAGTACTTTTCAGTTAGTGACCAAAGCAGCATTTCTATTTTTCGTTAAAGTTTGTTTTCATCTAATATTTATATTTTATTTTTATTTCAATTACTGATAACTTTTTTTTTAATTAGCTTTAGGGAGCGATAACGGCTCAGGCTGTTATGGTTGTCTTGACAAGAATAACCACTCATTTATGGTGATTTAGAGTTTGTTTTCCATTATATCTTAAGAGTGACATATAATGGTGTAAATGCTTGTGATTGTATGTTTCTTATTTCTCTTTCCTGGCCTTCTGGCATATAAAGTCTCTTCCTCAGGGGCCGAACCCTCTCATTTATACTTGACTCGAATTTCCACAATGTATCAAGTTAGTGACTTGCGGGAAGTCGGTAATTACACCCTGATCAGACGACATGCAATTACATTCATCCTAACCATGATCTGATGTCTTTTTTGACTCTTCATCTGTTACAGACAGAGAAACGGGACATAAACCCCTCATCTTAACATCTCATAAATTGTTTAGCGAGTCACTTTTCCCTCCCTGACCCAGTCCTCCGCTCAGCATGATGGTTTCCATAACAACAACCCCGGCGTTCTGCGCACCTTTGCGATGGACTGCAACGTCCAATCCATTCCTCCTCACTGCGCTGCTGTAAACAGCAATTTTCTGAGTCAGTCGTTTTAGTGGCTCACAATTTACAACACAGCTTTTTTTTTTTGGCCTGCATTTCTCTCCGATTGAGAAGTTTGACACATTTGTCAGCATGTTGTGTGTTTGTTGTGCATCTGCAGTCAGTAATTTCAGTGCAGTGGACTTCAGCGCCCTGCTTATACAATATTCATAATTTATGTGACAGTCATCTCTGCTTATATCCGGTCAGCAGTCCTCACATCAACCTGAGCGCCCGAGCTCATCTCTTCAGACAGCTGCAGGCTTTTTACCCCTCAGTCATGTTTTAAGACTTTTAGAGTTTAGAGTCGATAACATTTTTGCATTGCACACTTTCTCGTTCTCTTTTTTTCTGTCCTGACCCATCAGAAAGTCTTCAGAAAAATGTTCTGTTGGGAAAATCAAGGAGTTTTGATGTGAGATGATGAATTTTAAGTTTTGTACAATATTTGTTTTATTTATTCTAGGGCTGTCGATTTGACGCTTTATTTAATTAGATAGTTATGAGGAAAAATAACGTGTTAAAATTATTAATGCATTTAAACACACTCGGCCCACCCTTGACATTCGTAGCTCATCTACTTATCTAAGCAGTCGAAATGCAACTCTTTTGTGTTTAGTTTAGACTGGTTTTAAAGGATAATTCCAGTATTTAGCACTTTGAGTCTATTTTCTAGTTTGTTTTGGATGAAATTTTGACGATGGTCCTGTCTAGACTTTTTGACTATTTTAGAATCGCCTCTGACCGCTTCAGAGTGGTTGTCTATGGGCATGCACAAACATGTGCTTAAAACAACCCTTAACGTACGTTTTCAAAACTGTGCAACTCACCGAGTGGTTAGTGGTGTTCCACCACCAAAACAAGTAGCGTAGCGAAACACTACCTACTACCCACTAACATCAACACTAACCACTCGGTGAGTTGCACAGTTTTGAAAACGAACGTTAAGGGTTGTTTTAAGGACATGTTTGTGCATGCCCATAGACAGCCACTCTGAAGCGCTCAGAGGCGATCCTAAAAGAGTCAAAAAGTCGAGACAGGACCCATCGTCAAAATTTCGGTGTCCACTACTTTTCGTCCAGATGTTCCACTGAATTTGCATGCATTTTGAGCATTCATTTTAATTGTGCTTTTTAAATGCCTTAGTGACACAAAATATCGTCTGTGAGATTTGGTTTCCTCTGTTGAATAAGAGCTGGCGAACATCTATGCGGGTATTTCCTGCTTAATTAATCACTTCACACGAAAGAAAACGTTTGATTATCAGTGACGTCGTATAAGGAAATCTCAATGAGCGATTAACATTTTTCCCCACCGTGTTAATTGGGGTCACATGCAAAGGCCATCAAAAACTGTGAATACCTCATATGTTGGACTCCTTTTGTTGTAATGTTTTTGATTAATGCTGAGAACCGATTAAAGGAAATACTATGAAAATTACATTAACTGAAAGCGCATTTTAAAATGGGAAAAACTGTCTTCATGCATTTTGGGGATAGATATGTGATTCATGCTTACTGCGTTTGTTATTCTTATTCTTTTCACACAAGAAAGGCAACAAACTACAGAGCAAAATGGCTGGTTAACATAATCTTCCATTTGATGAATTTAAATGCAGAAATGCATGTAACTTGTGTGGTTTGATTGTGAGATTATCTATAGCCAGACTCTCCTCATCATATACTAAGAAAATATATTCATGACCCACTTACTCTCAATCTTGCAGACCTTTTAGTGTCCATTAGTAAGAATATAATTCACTTTGACACTGACTGACGGCTTTTTAATCTAATTCCCCTTCTTCTCATTTATCTTTTCAAGATCATCTTTTCAACAGAGAAAAAGCTTCAATTTCTGCATTGGTCAATTTGAAACAACAAATTGTAAAAAAGAAGAAAAAAGTAAACTGACCTTTGTGACAATATTTCATCTGAAAAGGCAAATTTTTATATATAATAATATTATAATTATTTATAATAAGTCCCTTCAATTATGCAAAATAGAGAAAATGCATACCACTTGTTCATATATATATATATATATATATATATATATATATATATATATATATATATATATATATATATATATATATATATATATATATATATATATATACACACTACCATTTAAAAGTTTGGGGTCAATATGATTTTTTTAATTTTAAGTACCATTCTTTTCTCTTGACCTTTTAAAGATTCCTGAAAAAAATGAATCACAGTTTGCACAAAAATATGAAGCAGCACAACGGTTTTTAACTGTGATAATAATCATAAATGTTTCTTGAGCATCAAATCATCATATTAGAATGATTTCTGAAGGATCATGTGACACTGAAGACTGGAGTAATGATGCTGAAAATTCAGCTTTGATCACAGGAATAAATTACACTTTACTATATATTCACATAGAAAACAGCTGATTTACATTGAAATAATATTTCACAATATTACTGGGTTTTTGTATTTTTAATCAAATAAATGCAGCCTTGGTGAGCAGAAGAGACTTCTTTTAAAAACATTAAATATCTTACCGACCCCAAACTTTTGAACAGCAGTGTATATATTTGAAGATTGGCTCAATGGATCAAGCAAGAGTTTATTTTCTGTCTTTTTATCATTTGACTTCTAGCTTTTTGTAACTAGATCCAGTCAGTTTGAAGATTCTCCAAAACACTCACTTTGGTTTTTCCTGTTGTTATTTGAGATTAGTGTTATATAACCCAATTGTGGGCAGAGATCCTGTCCAACAGAGACCCAGAGATGCGCACGGGTGTCTTTCAGCGCTGTCAAACGAACAATACACAGAGAGAACATCTATTAAATTGTGTTTTTAGATCTGAACTGTGTGGTTCGGCAGTATGTAAGAGCAAAATGTCTCTGTTAGTGGGCAATTTAAAGACAAAGAAAACCCTGTATTTGACTTCGTGTTTCAAACCACTTTGTTATATTCTTTCCAAATTTTGTATGGCATTTCATATCATTAGCTGCATCACACTCATTCTTCAGATGAATGGATCACCTTTAACCTCATTTCGATGTGCTAAAATCACAGTGGATGTATTTGATTTGAAATCCATTTTTTTGTCCCCTGGTTTCAGAGTCCATTGAGTCTTTCTGATATTATTCCCTCAACATGAGAATGAGTTGTGAAGGATGTCTATCACACCCCTGCTCATCCTCTCATCTTCTCTGATGACTCTTCACTGCAGAGCAGAGTGAGGAATGAGAAATATCAATGGGGCGGCTCTTTCTTTAGGTCATGTTAAATCATTACTGCACCTCCCCATCCTCCACAGGGGCCGGCAGTCTGCCAGAAACTCTTTTATGATGCCCTCAGTGCCCATCTGTTCAGGGTGTAAAGGTGTTTTGGGTGTTTTGTTTGTTGTAAAATTAGCCTTTAACTTGATAATGATGATAATACTAATAATAATTGAAGAAATTTTTAACATAATGTATTCTTCATTATTATTTATAAAGCTTTATTTTAAATATATAATATTTTTTTTATAATATAATAGTAATAATATTTTAGATGTATAAAATTATAACATTGCATTTTTATTATTATTATTATTTTAAGGCTTTATATTATGTATAAAATATTTTTTCATTACAATAATGACTATAATAATAATATTTAAATTGTATTTTAAATTATTTATAACATTTTGTCATCTTTATTATTATTATTATTATTATTATTATTATTATTATATACATATTTTGTACAGTATATAAAATAAAATGTTATAATAAAATAAAATTATATAAGCAATAGTATTTGTAGTAATATTTTTTTATAAATAATAATAATAATAATAAATGTGTTAGTTATTATCATTGTTATATAATAATAATAATAATACAATCACAATACTAATGTAAATTAATATAATATAAATATCATTTAAATTTAATTATTTATAAAAATGTTTTGTATTATTATAATTATTGTAAATATAATATATATATATATATATATATATATATATATATATATATATATATATATATATATATATATATATATATATATATATATATATATATATATATATATATATATATATACACATGCATACATGCATGCATACATACATACATACATACATAGATGCATTCATACATATTAATAATACACAACGTTATAAATCATTTGAAATATGATTAATATTATAATCATCATCCTGGTCATACTAGTACTACTAATAGGATTATTATTATTACTTAAGAAAAAAAAAATCTCATCATGGCTGATACCAATATGGCCGTCTATTATATTTATTTAGCCTCTAATGTGTAAGCATGCCTGTTGGCCAGTGCAGCAGGGATTCTGTCGGAGCGTTTGGATCTGATTCAGACTGCACTGGTATCATTGGTTTTATCGGAAAGACTGAGAGGTGTGAATTGATGGCAGAGTGAGGCCGTAAACATTTTTATAGACAGAGCAGTAAGTCAATACAACGCTCACCTGTGGAAACCGAGCTTAAAATAGACCCGATCGGTAGCCATGCACGTCTCCCCTCATGATGTACGGATGCGCCGATTATTTGCCTTGTTAAATTTATATCTTGCTCCGGGTACTAGAGGCCTGTGAGTGAGGATTGTGGGTAATTTCACCCTTGGGGCTCTCGGCTCACTTTAGATACATCGATGATCTACTGATTTATGAGGTGTGGTGTTAGCTCTAAAAAAACAGAGAGGTTTCAGGAGGAATGTACAAGAACTGATTGTAGGGCATATTGCTTGCATTATAATGTGTTAAGAATACCTTATAATATATTCAGAGGTTTCATAAATATGATTACCCTTTTTTTTTTATTTTTTTTTTTTATTTTTTTTTTATTAGATTTTAAATTTTAACAATAAACATGAAACAACAGGAAACACAACAAACAACTACCCATCTACCAATCCCTCCCACCCACCCCGCGGTCTCTTTATAATGGGGTACAAAATTGACAGATAAGTCAACAGAAAAACAGTCACAGGAATGATAAAACATTTATAAAAAACAATAAAAAATAAAAATAAAAATAAAAAATAAAGAAATGGGATAAAGTGTTGAAATGTTCAAACTGAGTCCTGAACATTGCTTTGCGCAATATACTTGGAGACCTTATCAGCGGCTGTTGTCCATATTTTTAGTGTTGAGATTTGAGCCAAGTTCACCCGAGCTGTGGATATTTCTAACATTATAATGTCCCGAAGTTGAAACAACCACTTGAAAATATCCAAGGTATGTGGTGGGAGCCAGTGTTGAGCTATGAGTTTTTTTGCAGACGTTAAACCGGCCAGGAAGACAATTTTTTGCAGCTTAGAGAAGTCAAACTGAGAGTCATCATTCAGTAATAATACAGAGGGTATCACCGGAATCGGATATTCAATGATTTTCGATAAGATACCACATACCTCAGTCCAAAAATGTTTAACCTTTTCACATTCCCACATCATATGGAAAAAGGAACCAAGTTGTTGGTCAGGACATTTATCGCAAAAAGGACTGAAGGAGGAGTCAATACGATGTCTTTTGAGTGGGGTCCAATAAGTTCTGTGACAGAAGTTATAGTGAATCAGTTGGTGATTAGGATTCCTAGATGAAGTGAAAATGGTTTGCCATACTCTTCCCCAGTCGATTACCCTTTTGTTTTAATTGCATATTTGGTTTTATATTTTTATATATTTTACATTTTTTTTTTAAATATATTTCTTTTGCATTTTATTTACATTTTAGTTTATTTGTTTTTATATATTTTACCTTTTACATTTTTTATTTTTTTTATTTTGCAATATTTATTTTGCTGCAAACAGTATACACAAATACACCAATACACGTTCTCCTCTTCTCTCCACAGAGAAGAAAGAAGTGACCCAGAGTTTGGAGAACTACACGTCAAAGTGTCCGGGGGGAATGGACGTGATCAGCCTTCCTGACGGACTCAAACTTCCTCCTGTTCCATTCACCAAACTGCCCATCGTCAGGTGAGAGAGCCTACATGTCCAGGATCCTTTCAACGGGCTCATATTATACACTTTTGTAGCTTTTGTTTTTTCCCCCCCTGACATCCTCGCACCAAAAACAATCATATATATTTGTACTATCATTTCCCAGTCATACTCTGATCTTGATTAAACAGGCTGATTGTGTTACTGTCCCTTTAAGATTCTGGTTATGAAGTTTATGATATGTATATGTGGAAGGTCATATGTTAATGAACTCATGGTGGTCATTTTATGCACTTTAGATCCAGTTAATGTTTTCACATTGTCAATGTTATTGCATATCAAACTTTTTTTTTAATTCAAATTAGTTTTTTTTTAAATAAAATTTGTCCTTTACTAAATATTTTATTGTTTATTTGAACACATTTAACTCACAGCCTTTAGATGGTGTTTTTCCACGGCTCAGTGTCTGAAAAATGAATGTTCAAAACAGTTTTGAAGTTTGTTGGCCTGTGAACCATTAGAAAGCTTTATGAAAATTAAAGCTTCATTTGTTTTATTCTCCCCATATTAAAATGTTTAAAGGAAGCACAAAACTTCACATATCCTTTCATCTGTCCCAAGGAAGTTGCTGAGGTTCAGCACGCGTAGGAAAGAAAGGCCTATAAATGAGTTTAACGGATGTATTTCATAATCCCACCAGTGGGTAAAGCTGAACATGTTGGTCTGATTGAAGTCTCCATTTCTCTGAGCGCTTCTCTCTTAAGATATTCTGAGTTGTTAAATTTCTTAATTTATTCTTAACGAGATATTTAATTGTAAAACTTTGGTCGAGCCGTGTTTCTCCTGATATTTATCTCGCTCTTCGCTTGTTGTTAACACAAAATATCTTGCTGCCAGGATTTACACAGAGGACGTAATTTAGGCATATCTTTAAAAAAGTTCCACAATGAAATCTTGCAGAGATTGTTGTCTTATCGGAAAGAGTAAATGTCAGTATTAAACTGCTCTGATTGCTGTTCAGAGATGTTGTTGCTCGTTTAAAGGCACACTATGTACAATTTTGATTAAAAGATCCAAATAAAAAAACCTAAATGAGCCCAAATGTTTGCAAATCCAGAGAATCAGCTATTTTAATCAGTGTCTGTGGCCTGTGTCACCAGCATGTTTCCATCCACCTTTTTTACGCACATTTTTGGATATAGCATAAAAAAAACTGCTGGATTGAAATGCCAAGATGCGCATAAATTTGAAAACAGTTTGAGTCACAATTTTTTTTTATCCGATAAGAAACCGTGCATAAACTACAATGGAAACTCATTTATCCAATACATTTCTTAATGCGCATCAAAAACCGATGCGGACCGATCTTTTTGCACAGCATAAAACTTATAAAACATAAAACATTAGCTCATCCATGAACATGATTTCTGCCTGAGTCCCGTCTGATTGCTTTCCATTGGCTGTGGAGGTGAAGACTACAACTCCCATGATTCCACACTCATTCATCAAGTGACGCCTTTGTTATCGTTTTGAATAAGCGACCTCTAGCTACAGAACTTACATAATGTGCCTTTAAGCTCTAAAGATGTTTTTCTCATTGTTCAGAATCAAGATAAAGTTCAGAGTGATTCTTTTTTTGACTCCATGTGTCCTTTTCTATGAATATCAGGGAACAGGATGGATAGAAACAGAACTAAAGAGTGTTGAAAACTGGTTAATGGTTGAGAGCTTGATTTAGAAATTCAGAAAGAACAGGACTTATTATTTTTTTATCTTGGTTTTTCAAACCACTGTTGTTTGCTTCTTATATATAGCTAAGGGGTTGCTAGGGTGTTATGAGTGGTTACTAGGGTTTTTTATGGTATGTTAGGTGGTTGCTAGGGGGTTGTGGGTGTTTTTTTACTGGCTTTAGGCAGAATAGCCAGCCAGAGTTCTGATCTCTAGATATGGCATTTTAGCCCATTTTATTGTCGGCCAGATGACAATTTAAAGTCTGATCACACAGTAGAGTCCCAGCACAGCTCTCCTCATCCAGACACACTCTTGAACCATAATGCATATAGCTAAAATTAGTTTTTAATCAGGTCTACAGTGCATTTTGACTACATTTTCTTAGTTTCTGAGACCGTAGTCTTCTAAACTACTTGCCATTCTTAGTACCATTCTGCTCGCTCAACATGTGAAACAGGCCTAACTCTAGACCTCTCTGTTTCTGTGACTGATGTTTTAGATCGGTGTCTCTGCTAAACCTGCCGGTGAGTCTCCGTCCTCATAAGGTGAAATGTCTTCTGGGACAGGGGATGTCCACCGCCAGTCCTTTCATCTACTCTCCAATCACAATGCACAGCAGAGACGAGCGCTCCAAGAAGATCGGTGAGTTTCTTCTCGCAGAAACTTTCTTTGTGTGGTGTTGTTTTCTCTGAGGCTTTAATTACGGTACATTAGCATGATCTTTGAGTTTTAACCTCACACACTTTTATGCGGGGTAGAATTGCTCTGATGGGCTTTCGCAGCGATCTTAATTACTGTTTAAAAGATTGGAAACTAAACACACACCATTGTGATTCCACTTGGTCTGTTTGATTCATGTTTATGACAGGAGCTGTCATTAAGTTGTCTCTTTCCCTGTTGGCAGTCGGAGGCGGTTGGAAGGAGTTGGAGTGTTTTCTGGAACTCTTAAGCAGCATTACACGGCACAGGCTGTGTTATTTATAGACTTGTTAAGGCAAATAGCAGAACACTTTGCCACATTAAAAATACTATGGCAGTGTAGTCCACTTACTGACTTGTTTAAACTCAAACCATTGTGACTGGTTGGTACAGTGATGGTATCACATGCTCAAACTATGGTACTTTGATGCAGTGCATACCGTAGTACTGTTTGATTATTAAGTTCATATACTATGGTGTTTTTTAAAGTACCAAGAAAAAACATTGTTAATATATACTGTATAATATAATATAATGTAATGTAATGAACAGGACTGTGGTGTAAGGCTTTAAAAACAAAATAAATGACAAAATATAAGATATGCCATGATATACTGTAGAGTGTAGACATATAGGTATAGTGATGATATTACTATGGTACTTTGATATTTATCATGGCATATTTTGTCATATATTTTGTTTTTACCACAGTAAAATTATATTCATATATCAGTTTAGGGTTTTGGCATTGCCATGGTACATATCCAGAAATGGTATATTTCTTTGTGATACTTTTTTTGAAAATTATTTTTCAATCAGCTTTGATGTAAAAGACATATCACTCTAATAATATACTCTCAGTCTTACATCAGTAAAACGTCTATTTGTAGTTCAAGCTCCTCCAGACTCATTTTGAATTCTGGACTGTATCTAATCTTACTCTGGGTGCAACTTTCTTGAGTTCTATTGTTTGGTTGTGGATTTTTTGGGTGTATTTTTGGATCTTTGGGGCCCTGAGGAACTGGCAAGAATCTTATGAAGACAGATGGCTGTTCAGTGTGAGGTTGCCCCGACTTTTCAAACAAATCATGTTGTATAAGAGTCAGATGGCTGTTTCCAGCCTGTCTTATTTCATTCTGCCAAAACCCACCAACGTCTGCTGCGAGTGCCTGTTTTCTCTCTTTTTTATTTTTTTTTCCCGTGTGCAATCCCATGACCACTTGGATACTCCCAATGGTCCCGATTTCACTCTCAATTACGTTGGAACGGTTAGTCAACCGCTACTGTCACGGGTCGTGATTAGTCACAGGTGGGCGGGGAGAATCGACACAAGTGGGCACTATTCCTGAAGTCTTCGTCTTTCTGCTGTTGAGGCGAGGTTTAGAGTTGCCTCAATTTCCGGTTGATTACACAAGCACCTAGACTTCAAGAGATAGTTTACCCATGAGGGATGCAGGGAGCGAGAGAATGAAGGATGAGGAGATTCACAATCAAAACCGATTCACTCTGGTCGTTTACATAATTGAATCATTTCCAATCAGGGTTAAATTAGTGCCACATACTTCAGAAGGGTCGGTTTCGAGTGCGGCTTCACTGAAATGTCACTTGGACTTGTTTGGCTTTGGCTTCAATTAAACCAGTCAGATCCTGCCTTATTTTCTTTTTAAATGTTGGCCTTTTGCCATTTTATGGTGTTTGCTTAGCCAAGCAGCTCTATTTCTATTTCTTATGCTTATTATTAGTGATTTGATTTGAGGTGAAAAAACAGGTGAAAAAAATCCTTATGAATTAGAGGGTCACTTGGTAGCTTTCTTTATTTTAGAGACTAGTTTGTTGGTTCTTTTTAATTGGGTGATGTCATTAAGCAACCTCCCAGAAGACCTTAGAAAAAGCATAGCAACGCCCTAGTAACCACTCTAAGGACCCTATAATTTAAGTTAAATTAGCATACTCAGCATTTTCACTGGCCACAATTTCGACATCAATATCCTGGAAAAAAACTGCCATATAGCCTAGATATTTTTCAACTTTTCTCATAATTTGGCAGCAGTTATATTAGGCGGCTGTCACTTTAAGACCTGACACACTGATCCATTATGCTGTTACACACGCGTTTTCTTTCTCAACTGTTTACGTTCACTTAAAACTTAGCTGACTGTGTTTGTGAATACTCGCCAAATGGATTTTGACATTATTTTGTGTGTGTTTGACTGTATAAACAATAAGCAGCGAAAAATAACTACATTTAGTGCTGAGAGACGGGTTTATGTGCGCACACGGCAAAATTTAAGCCCTGTAACACCAACAAAATCTATATTTTGACAACACTTGACAAAAATGTATAAATTGTATATAAATTTCAACCCGCCAAGATGGCTAGTAGGAGTGACTGCATTAGAGGCCTCTGCTGAAAGTCAATGTCAAGCCCTTATTATTAAGACACTACAGTGTTTTCAATGGCGATGCTCTGCAAATGACTTTTATCAGCTGGTTCTTTAATCATTTGTTCAGAAATACTGACAAGATACTATCAGTATGACGAATCCTTTACTGAATTAACTCACTGAAACAACATCTGCAAATTTTCAATGCTCTTCGGATCAGCATGAGGGTTATTTTTCGGTGAACTATCCCGTTAAGGTTCTTAAAACCTAGATTTATTAGTGTATTCAGTATACAAATGTGCTTGTTAAAGATACACATTTGAATTCTTTTTCTGTAGGAAATGACACAGATGGGACTTTATTCTCCAAAAAGTCTATTTAGAGCCTTTCCAGGTCCGAGAGACTGATGCCACATCTGACATCTGTGTCCAATATCCATTTATTCGCTCTCCATTTGCACGGCCGTCTAGTAATCACCAAATCCCTTCACCTCACAGACGTGACAGGACGTCCCTGCTCTCATATTCCTCCTGCACAGGCGGTCGTGCTGAAATTCTCGAGTTTATCCAAACATACCCTCCTGTTCTCCACGTTTAACTGTTTCAATTATTCATTTGCTTTTTGTTTAATGGCACCTACACACTTTGCGGTGTCAAACGTGGATTGTAAACAAGCTCCATTATACGATCCTCCTTCTTGTTTGGTTGGTACGAGCCGCTTAATAACTTCCCAGAATGCCACAGGAAGGAGGGGATGTGTCACGCCTGTCTCGGGGTAAGGCGAGCACCCAAGGCTAACGTCTCTGAGTCACACACTTTCTCTGACAGAAAAATCTTTTGGGCCGATGAAAAATGTCACTTGTTTGTTGTTTTGCCGTCAAGGCTCCATTGGTTTGAATATTTTATGTGGTGATGACGCGCTGCCGCCCCGCACGGCTCTCAAATTGTCCGAGCTAAATGTAATGAGCAACCGGGTAAACACTCCTCGGTTTGATTTGCGAACCGAAAAGAACGTGTTTGCATTGATTTTGGATCGTGCGTCTGTTTCTAACTCTGTGGTGTTTATATGTAAGCCAGTTAGTGTGTGTTTGTTCGGAATCAACTATAGATGGTGTTTTCTTTGCTTTTCTGTTGCTCTCTCGGTCTTGCCAGAAAGCAGTCTGACTCACACACTCACACACACCAGATGTCTCTGGAGAGAAGACCTTTATCAAAGCAAGCAACCTCCATAAACACACACACACACACACACTGAGACTGAGTGACTGAGGCAGGAGTTGCTTGAGTCGTGCATAAACTAACTCAATAAGGTATACCTGCATAATTGTGTTTGCACGTAATATTATAGAAATATTATAAAAATGCAATTCCTTTTGCCAAATTATGAGAAAATTTGTATACATTTTTATAATGCTTTGTAAGTTTAAGGAATTCTGGCAGAACGTGTGTTCTGCAGATTTTTCATTGTCTTTTTAGGGGTGGATTATTAGATTACAATTTTTAAGTGTAATCCAATAATTGGAACACAGAAGATATTTTGAAAACAATGTTCAGCTTTTTTAAATGTTTTTATAAATGGGGTATAATGCCATCTTGAACGTTTGATCCAAAAATATACGGCTCATCAGAATAATTTGTTGGGTAATTTTTTTGATTCCGTAAAAAAGAACCGGCTCATAAAAATAATTCGTTCTGAAAGGTTTTTAAATAACAAAAATCAAACCTATGCATAAGAATCATTAGTATCATGTTGTTTTTATTTATAAGTTTCAACTATAAAGTTGTTTCAATTAACTTATAAGAATCATTCATTCTGGAATCTGGAATCTGGAAAAACAACTTTTTGTACATTTGATTCATTAAGACCTGGTTTATCACAATAATTTGCTTGTTAATATTTTTGATTCCATAAAAAGAACTGCTCATAAGAATAATTCATTCTGTAAGGTTTTTTAAAGTGGATGTCTAATTCGATTTCATGCATTCTGACTTAAGCCGCATTTCCACTGAAATTACTCTGAACAATTTGTCTGCTGCTTTTCCACCGCAGTCTAAAGTACCGTGAAGATTAGGCAAATAGTCTGATGACGTACTGTAGGACTGCGCTCTACTTTACAGTTCCCGCTGGATTTTATCCTCCAAAGAACGATTCCAGTGCAAAATGAACCTAGGGTGTAATATCACATTGGTACCGAGTCGACCGCTCTCTGGGATTTATTTTCATGATAATCGAGTGTAAAGAGTTTTATCTCTAAAAACTGTTTCCCAGAAAACGGTCGACTCGGTACCAATGTGATATTACACCCTAGGTTCATTTTGTGCCGGTATTGTCCTTTAAGCTTAATAAAGCCTGAACCTCGTCGTCGGTCCATCGGTTGTATTTTTAAACTCCATTGTTGATTTGAATAGCAAACAACTGTTACTGTACGTACCGCAATATATGGTGCTTGAAATAAAATGCTGCGTGGAGTCAACCAACCAAAATGTGGCATGAGCTCAACCAATCAGCATGTTCAGCGCCCAAGTCCCACCCCTGAAAGTTCCTGAACTTTGAAAAAGTACTACCTCGCGAGCAGGGACTTTCGGAGGGGGAAATATTTCCACTGAACTTCATTTATGGCACTTTTCCATTACCAGTACCAGCTCAACTCGACTCGCCTCGACTCGACTCGGCTCGGCTCGCTTTTCGCTCCGTTTTCCATTACAGATAGTACCTCCGCAATAGTACCTGGTCGTCATAGCGACGCAACAGGAAACTGCCGTGACAATCTTCTACGGGACACACTCGCTACCCACACACACACAGCACAGGACAATGGAGGAAATCGTGTGTATGCTGTTTTAATAGTAGTAATGGGTATATCACGCAATCTCTGGACAAACTATTTAAAAATGTCGGGGTTATTCAGGATACTCCGTCTGGCGCGTGCAAAGATGACGCAGTGACGATTCTCTCTGACCAATCAGCAGTCTGCATTGTTTCACGTCACATTTTAGTATCGCCTCAGCTCGCTTAGAACCTCGCCGGAGGTGATACGAAAAAAAGTACCCGAAAGCAGGTACAGGTACAACTTTTACACAGTGGAAAACCAAGCAAAGTCGAGCCGAGCCGAGCCGAGCTGGTACTGTGTAGTGGAAAAGCGCCATTAGACCCTGATTCCTGCGGTGGAAACACGCATACCACCCCAAAGTCCCTAGTTTCTGGGGAAAGTTCCTGCGCTGGAAACGCGGCTTAATTTACACTGTTAAAGTGTTATATTATCATGCTAAACATGGCCAAAGTTTCAAGAAACAAGTTGGACGTATACCAAATATATAATGTATATCTCATTTACATTTACGCATTTAGCAGACAATTCATCCATATCTCAGCAGTATAGCTTATACTAGATTATTTTCTAGTAGCGTTTAAACCGTAAACCCTCTTTACACACCTGTGATTCAATCTTTCAGACAGCCTGCAGTTCTCTGGAGCCGAAGGCAACATGATTCTCGCACCTTGATCCAAATGAATTACAGGTAGTTCCATTGGAATCTTCCCAAGCTTTGTCTCTCTAGTGCCTTCCTTTTTAGAAAGTTTGACAGCCGCCCTCACAGCTCGCAAACGCGCCGGTTAATTGTCGCGCGCCTTGGTTCTCGGGGCAGAACCGAGAGTGAATTGTCAGCTCTGAGGGGCATTTAGTGTTTCGGCCTTTTTGTCTTCTCCTCTTCCTCTCTCATTTCTTCCTGTGATCAGATATCAGAGATAACAGCCGCCTCTGCTCATCTGTCCAGCGCCGTGGCTGCAGACTAACAGAATATTTAATGCTCTATGTTGTGCTTTGCCTTCCATGTCAGATTCTATAACCCAGATTGATGTTTGCTGTAAAATAAAGGGGGTTTATATAACAGGAGATGGGTTTTCCTGTAATTGCACAGGCGGAGAAAGGGTTTCGAGGCCGCCAAGTTCTGCCTGATCCTGTTTGCATCTTGAATCATAAAAAGAGAGCGATGTCTTTCTTGTCTACGTAGCAAAGTCTTGCCAGTGGAGGGAGGGAAGATTAGGTCTCTCTTGACGTAAAGTCAATTTCTTTATCTTATGGAGTGTGTGGCGTTTTGTGAGGTTAGTGGTCAACGTCGCCGTGTGAATGTCTCCTCGAAATACCATCGATTTTAAATCATTATTTCTGCAAAATATGTCAGATGAAACCACTAAACTTAAGCAGGTTTCTTTCATTTATAATGAAACGAATAGAATTAGACAATAAGACTTCTTTTAGGGTTATGACATGTTTATCTGTAAAGGAGAATTCAGTTACATACACTAGCATTCAAAACTTTGAGGTTGGTAAGCTTTTGAAAGTCTGTTATGCTCACCAAGGCTGCATTTATTTTTATCAAAATACTGTAAAACATTAATATTGTTACATTTTATTACAGTTTAAAATAACTCTTTTCTATTTTGATTGTTTTAAAATGTGATTTATTCCTGTGATTAGAGCTGAATTTTCAGTATCATTGCTCCAGTCTTCAGTCACATGATCCTTCAGAAATCATTCTAATATGATGATTTGATGCTCAAGAAACATTTCTTATTATTATAAATGCTGAAAACCATTGTGCTGCTTAATATTTTGTCAACTGATACATTTCTTTCAGAATTCTTTGAGTAGAAATGTTAAAAGAACAGCATTAATTTTAAATATAAATATTTTTAACAATGTAAAAAGCGTTGCTGTCACTTATATTAATATTAATATCTTTATAAAAACAATTGGCCCAAAACTACTGAACTGTAGTTTATATATTCTAAATTATGTTTAAATATAATGGTAATACTTAAAGGGTACCTATTATGGATTTTTGAAAATTGCCCTTCATGTAGTGTGTAACATAGATCTAAGTGAACAAAAACATCCTGCAAAGTTTTAAACATGAAAGTTCACCGCATACAAAGTTATTGTCTCTCAAAAGTAAGAGTCGACTCTGAGTCGCTGATATGAATCGTTCAACGAACAATGCTTTTTCCCTAACTTTATGATGTCACCTGTACAAGTTATTTAAATAAGACACGCCCACTCATTGCGTTCGGAGACGCCAGGGAAAACTAACATCATGTCGACGAGACGCTGTGTTTTGAAGTGCGATGCAAAAGCAAACTTTTTTCATCTGCCCAGTGAGGAGCATTTGAAGACTAAGTGGCTACAGTTCATATATACAACTATACCACAGAAGTATAGCCGAACCTTGTTCTGTGTTCATATATACAACTATACCACAGAAGTATAGCCGAACCTTGTTCTGTGTTCTGTGCGAGCCGGCTGATACTGAAGGAAGGTTCAATACCGAGTTTACTTGGATCAGCTTCCTTCTCCGAATCACAACCTGTAAGTATTATTAATATTAATTGTTGCTTTTATGTTTTATGTATTATGCTCAATAATTATTTTGTGTGTTGTGTACGCACAGCGCAGCTTCTAGGTCTTCAATGTCAATTGTATTGAAATATGTGAAGTGCAGGGCTCTCAAGTGTCACGCATTCAGCGTGACAGTCACTCATTTCGGTCTTTTGTCACGCTCTCCCGCCACACATTGTATTTCTCACGCTGAAAAACTATTTGTAATATATTTAATATGCCGCAGCGCCCAAAACTCTGGCCGCGCCGCTCTCACTGTGGAACCGGCAGGAATCAAGCGCGTCTCCTCTGGTGTTGTTCGTCTGGTGTTGTTAGCCAATCAGAAAATAGCACTATTGTATCTGGGTAAGATTTAACGCAACAACCAATGACACCCCGTCGGCTCGGTGTCACTCCTTTGGGCTATGGTAGCTAACATATCACCGCAGATTAGCGTCACGCAAAGGCGGGGTTTGGAAAAATGACTCGCTAAACGATTCATATGGGAGTCGGTGAGCAAATCAGGTAAAAATAAATGCATATTATAAGACAACAAAAGTGTTTTTTGTCATTGCATGCTTGTAAAACTGTTGTTGGGGACTCCCAGAACAATATTAGGAACATTTTAAATGCCATAATAGCTACCCTTTAAGTTTCTGGGTGAACTGTTCCTTTTCAATAACACTGCTTTTCAAAGGAAGGTTTTGCACGTACGTCACCAGAGGTTTTTATGATAGAACATATTCCGGGATGATTTTGCTCTTATGACAGATCTGAAAACAGACTTTTCAAGTGGACCCAGGTGTCCCATCAGGGTGTTTATCTGCTAGTTTTAGTAATGAATATCACAAATTTGGGATTTCCTGAAATCATGAAAGTGATGCTCTCTGGAGTTGTGTTGTATTAAACTCTTTTGCTTATGTTGACGGCTGTTTAATTTGGGGCTTAAAACCTCAAATGGCTGTTGGCTGTTTTGATACCGATGAAATATTCATTATTTGATCAAGAACGGATGCGACTCCCTCCAGAGCAGAGAATCAGACTTCAGTCATATCAGAGCAAACCCCGCAGCAGCCCGATGGAAAACCCCAAACACGGTTCAATCTCAGCCCGATCGACTGAGCCAAAACTCATTTTCTAAATATATAGCTTGTTGTCGTCCCTGTGCACGTGGAGGAACCGTCTGCCTTCAAGCTGCCTTTCATACAGTGAATATATTTGCTCTTATTCCCAGAGAAGAGACCAGCATCCTTCAGGTGTGTGTGAGATAGAGAAGTCTGTAGCTATTTTCGCCCACGCTGGATATTTACGATTGGATTGACTACTTCTCCCAGATTCAGAGAGTTTTCACTCATAGACGTTATGAGACTCTCGGCTTTGATCAAGATTCTGACTTCATTAAACTGTCGGGATTCTGTCTTAAAACTCTCGCCTATGTCTGGTAAAGATTTTCAAAAATACATACAGTGCCACTCAATTGTTATAAAGTTTGGGGTCAGTACATTTTATTTTGTGAAAGAAATTAACTTTTTTCAATTGGACACATTAAAGGGATAGTTCACCCAAAAATGAAAATTCTGTCAGTAATTACTCACCCTCATGTTGTTCCATGAAAAATATCAAAAATAGTCCAATTCTATCAAAAATAGTCCAAGTGACTACAGTGGCTAGATCTTAAGTTTATCAAGCGACAAGAATATTTTTTTTCTGTGCAAAACAAACAAACAAAAATAACGACTTTATTCAACCATCTCTCAATTCTCATTCTCTTAAGCTGCTGACGTAGTGTGTAACAGCGCAGCACTTCTGTGTTATACGTCACACGTAGGCTCACAATTGGCCGACGCTGGTCATGTGTGTGTGTGATGCGTGTGACGTTCAACCAGAAGCGTTGCGCAATAACACTACGTGAAATCTCCAGGCCCAAAGAGAATACTTGAATAAAGTTGCTATTTTTGTTTGTTTTTTTCGCTCAAAAAGTATTCCCGTAGCTCGATAAACTTTAGATTGAGCCACTTTAGTCACTTGGACTATTTTAACGATTTCTTTAATAACTTTTCGGGGATGTCAAGTTTCAATCCCTTAGAAGCCTATGGAGGAGTGAGACAGCTCTCAGATTTAATCAAAAATATCTTAATTTGTGTTCCGAAGATGAACGAAAGTCTTACGGGGTTGGAACGACATGAGGGAGAGTAATTACTGACAGAATTTTCATTTTTGGGTGAACTAACCCTTTAAATTGATCAAAAGTGACCGTAAATGTTACACATTTCTTTTTCTTTTTTTTACAAAAGATTTCAATTTCAAGTGAATGCTGTTCTTTTGAACTTTCTATTTATCAAAGTATTCTGAAAAATGTCATGGTGTTTAATATTAAGCAGCACAACTGTTGATATTGATAATAATCAATGTCTCTTGAAATTGATAGTAATCAAATGTCTCTTGAGCCACACATCATCATATTAGAATGATTACTGAAAGATCATGTGACACTGAAGACTGGAGTAATGATGCTGAAAACTTCTTATTTTTTATTTTGTACATATGAGAGAAGAGAGAGAGAGAGAGAGAGAGAGAGAGAGAGAGAGAGGAGAGAGAGAGAGAGAGAGAGAGAGAGAGAGAGAGAGGAGAGAGAGAGAGAGAGAGAGAGAGAGAGAGAGAGAGAGAGAGAGAGAGAGAGAGAGAGAATTTTTATTTGTTTGTAAACACATTTGTCTACCATCATGACCCATCCAAACTGTCCGTAACATAATTTTGATTGATTCTGATTTTGATTGTGAGTCTCTGATTATACCGCAGAGATCTCCGCTCTGATGCAAGCCAGCTCATCTGAATATTTAATATTCTGTCCAAAAGGAGCTTCTTTGTATGCAATGGCTGTAAACTGCTGGTTATGAGCCAAACAATTCTTCTCTCACCTCAAGGCTGCTATTAACAAAACTCCCCACCGCAATTTTAAACGGCACATTCAGAGATGAAAACAAGCAAGCTGCATTTAAAGATTCCCTGATGAAGTCAACATCTAGTTTGTTCATCTAAGGGCCTCATCATCTGAAAAACAAAAACAGTACAAATGGGACTTTTCCTTAATTATTAATTGCTTTTGAAGAGATGGTTATGAGTTTCTATTTTCACATCGAACCACAGGCTATAATATGAAGTGCAGATGGAATAAGCTATTTGTGCATTTCAGCCCATCATCAGGTGGTCTGGGTCATCTTCTTATGAATTCTGTGTATGTGGACATTCAACTATTATATAGTAGGGGAATAATATGCACGGTCAGATATGGGGATGTTTACACTCTTCAGGATGCCTAATTGATCCTATGAATGTCTTATATTTGCACATTAAACTGCATTTGAGAAGGGAAAGAAACTCTCATCCGCATTAAAACATAGCGGCAGCAAAACTACGATTTAAAGTACAGCAGGCCTGTGTAATTATCTGTGTAAATCACATGTGTATATTAGATCTGTGTATTAAAGTGAAAGCAGCGTAATATACAGTATACTGCTAAAAATGCTGTTAATATGAACCAGACAATAAAAGAAAAACAGAAAATCACTTACTCTTGATTAAATAAGAATACATTTCTTACTTGAATGCTGCTGTTAAATGCTCTGGTGAGGAGATAAACATGGTGGACTGTGTTCAGCTCACTGAGGGGCGGAGCTATGCTAATAGGGCAGATTCCGTTCCAGTCGTGGGCGGGGCCTGTGCATTGTGACGTCACTGCATAGAAACTGCAAACAGCATATTTTGAGACACTGCTTATGATTTTTGGGTGGAGGGAGGGGGAGTGGGTGGATTTTTAACATTTTAGGGTGGTTGTGTACACGCACTGTCGACACACATTTATGTTCAAACATGTACAAGTGAATTTTGCATATTAGGTTCTGTTTAATCTAGCATTTTACGCAGGTCTTGGAGTGAGACGATTGTTTATCAGCTGTAGCCGTGTTGATCCACCGTGGCTGCTGTCGGCACTATCAGTTCATGAACTCAATCAGCCGTGCCGTGTAACTTTCTGGAAATACATACAGTGAGCCCAAAAATTATTTGAACATGACTGTCATTTCATTAGATATAAGATATCAAAAAGTCCCAGATCTTCACTAACTTCACTTCTCGTTGTCATTTTTGATCATTTTTTTTAATCAGCTGGGGTTTTGATGATAATTAGTGGATGTATGAAGTTAGTTCTCCTCATGTTCACACTACATCTATTGTTTTATCATTTAAAACCTATAGCAAACATCACTAATACAATGATGTTTTACTGAAAAAGCATGCATGTGTTATGTTTCTTTACATGTTCTTTATCTAATGCAATGACATTCAAGGCCACTGTTTAAATACAAATGTGGCCGGCCACATTTATTTAAAACATTCTCTGCAGAATTGAGTTTTTATGGTTTTATCAGAAGTGAGACACATATCATAGGGGTTTTCAGAAGGATCTTAAAGCGGCGCATGTGTCTGGAGTTGTGTGTCTTCCAGCAGAACAGCAGGAGGAGAGCGCTTTATCCTGGCTCCTGAACGGATGGCTATTGCAGGGAGAGGGGGATCTCTCCTCCTCCATTATGCACGTAATGAGGCATTAAACACTCTTTAACATCTTTATCAGGACTTTGTCTCAGACGGCCTCCCGGCCTGATGGTGTTTCAGTGGTTTGTAAAAGCAGTGCAGCTTCAGGAAGATTGACAAATTAAAGAGGCCGTATCAGTGGAAACAGGATTTTTCATTCTCTTTTGAATATTGTTGTGCTGGATTTGCTCTATAGGGATTCTCTATAGGGATGCATGATATTGAAGTAAAAAGCAATATGCTATAACTCATTGAATAATGCCATATTTGATATGCGATACGACAATGCTTAGTGTGTAAAATAAACTTAAATTATATTTAAAATTATATAACATACATCTTTTTTTGTTAGAAGAAAGCATCCCTATATCTTCTGAAAGTGAACAGCAGTGTTTTACTGTAGCATAAGAAGTAATTGCACTTCACTTTAACATCAGTGTAAACCAGGGGCTTTAGGGTTTCAGGAAGACATTAGTTTATTTAACAATAAAACTCTGCTTAGTCTTCACTGTATAAATGAAATAAATAGTGATTCTTATTAAAGCGACAAAAGTTTTTCAGTCAAGAGCAGTCTAGATTTTCTTATTCTCTTTTGTTCATGAGCCCAGTTATTGTGAACCGTTGGGATATGCATATCGCAATATGTAAATGTGGGATATTTTGATCATTTCGTTTTCCGATATATTGCGCAGCCCTTATGCTCTACAACGTTCACCATGCACACAAGGCTTTAACTGAGATTTTATTTATTTATTTATTTAAATCATTTATTGAATTATATTTTTAATCATTTATTTATTACACGTTCTTATTTTAAAGTTATATGTATTTGTTTATTTAAAATCAATTTATTTTTAACCCTTATTTATTTTAAAATCTTTATTCATTCATTTTTTTCTTTTAAAAATCTTTTATTATTTTTGTATTTATAGTTTTTTTAAATAATGTATTCATTTTAAGTCCTTGTTTATTTTAAATAGTTGTTTATTTATTTATTGAAAGTCATTAATTCATTTTTTAAATATTTATATGTATTTTGTATTTGTAAGTATTTATTTAAAATCATTATGCATTTTAAATAATATTTTGTGTTTGTGTGTGTATATGTATGCATCATATATATATATATATATATATATATATATATATATATACAATTTATTTTAAGTTATTTTATATTTAAATAATAAAATATAAATTTTAAAAATATTATATTTTATATATAAATACTTATTTTATTTATTTTATATGATCTATGAATTTATCTTAAATCATTTAATTTTTTTAAGCTATTTTTTAATTACTAAAACATAAATATGGTTATAGAAGATGGTTATAAGCATAGGCATGCAGTTGTTTTTTCATTTTCTTTTTAATCTATTTTTAATAATAAGCAGCACTATGATTCAGGAATTATGATAACGACTGTTAATGGTCATCTTAATTCGTTTCTATTTCATATTGTGCATGCGTTTATGTATGCGCGGTCTCTGGGTGTGTGTGTGTGTTGTGTGGGTGAGAACAGCTGCTCACACGCTGTGCTTGTGCTGATAATCGACACTCTCTAACGAGCCAATTCATCTCTCGTTAACATTTGTTATGACCTGCAGGAGTTCCCACACGGGGAGTTCTCACTCTCCCGAAACTCTCGCTTCCCCAGACCTGGAGAGTCCAGCCAGCCTCGTGTGAGAAAGGTGCTTGTTAGTGGACAGATGGAGCAGCGTTTCAAAGCTTTCCTTGCATTCCCCACACACTGTACAAGCCCCGGGAGCTTCCTGACCCCTGCAGATGGGATTCAGAGACGCTGACAGGTGCATCCATCCTGTCCTGATGACACCGTCTGCGATCGTGGCTCGGGCTGTATGTGTCTTCACCTGCCAGGTCTCAACACCACTTAGGGCGGTTTATCGCGGAGCCACGCTCAAAAGGGCAAATATTTGACGTGTTTGTGTATGTGGGATGGAGCGTTCGTCCACTAGCTCTCACACCAGCAGATGTCCCACAATCCCTGTTTGCCAAGCCGTATTGGACGAGGACACTGTGGGGATGTAATGACTGCTGTCCTGCTGGAGATACGCACTTAAACGCCACAGGCTGTTATAAAGAGAGATTTTAGCACAGAAACATCTAATGTTGGCTTTCTAATTAGTGTGATCTAACATTTGCAATTGAATGACCTTAGGCATGTTGGGAATATCAAACTACTTAAAAAAAAAAGTGTTTAATTTACGTTTTATATTTTTTGTTTGACTTACGACACCTACTCCAAAATTTCAAGTATTTATCCCACAATGCAGTGCTCTCAACTTATTGCATTATTTGATCAGACTGCAAAGACATTTTAAGCAAAACTGTACATGCAAAACAACAGCAGCTCATATATAAATGATGCTATCCACGTTTAATTGAAATTACCATAATTACAAATAATGTTTGTATCATTGCCGAAGTCAATCCATACGTGGCTTTGTTGCTGTTGTTGACATGCAAATACTTAATCACTATGTTCATTTGCAAATGGGTGACTTTCTTAAAGTGCTTTCCAGGTTACATTTTACACCTAAAGAAATTATATTGTGCATTTGGAAAAATAATTATATTTTGCAGTGTGATATTTACTAGTCTCCCCATTTGTCATTATTATAATTCAAAATAGTCCTTTAAAGCAGTTATTAATTATGATTGCATTTCTTATATGGAATTTTAATTAAACATATTTTACTTAACAGTGTTTTAAATGCAATGCAGTAAAACAAATAATTAAGAGAATGTAATGAGATTTATCATTTAAAATTAGGCCAATTATTGCAATGATAATTAGGAATTAGAAAATGTATAAAGACTTTATTGCATTAATGCAAAACGTTTTTATTTTTCTGTTTGTTTTTGCGGTGAAATGTGATCTTGATCTTTCTTGACAGGTCATCCATATTTTCTTTTTGAAATATTGGAAATATATAAGAAAACGTGCCTTTTTTATTTTTAGTAGGTAGAGTACAGTATATACAGTATGTACTGTTCATTATTCAGTAAGCAAGTATTTTATTATGAACAACCGAGTGCAGTGTAAAAAATCTCATGGTTGGCTTCTGAGTGTTAAAACATCACTACCAGCTTATATTTGAAAAAATCTGAATATATTTGACTCCACTTGTAGCATGCGCTCATACACTGAGTGCTGTTGTAGTAAATGGTGAACTGCTTTTGTGTGGCTGCAGAGGTTTGAAGAACATGAGTCACTCAGGAGAGCTCCTCACACATGCAGAACAGCAGAGATCTGTGTGAAGAGGCGAGTCAGGGTTTCCTCTCGTCCTCCAGTGTGTGAGTCACTGCGGAGAAACACTCATGCAGAGTATGCTTGTGCGTCTGCATGTTTTGCTTTAGTCTTTCATCAAACGTAATGGATTGCTTGGAGCGTACATGCTATATGGATAATGTTAAAGGGATAAAAAATGAAAATGGTCATCATTTACTCCATTAAATGATGTCATCTTTTAGTATGGTCGGGCTACATACTGGTAGGGCTGCTCTTCACAATTTAATACAAATCATGAACTTTCTAATTGTGCTTTGAAGATGTTCTTGAGGTGTTTTTCCATCAGAACTCTCCATCATCATGCCTCAGTGTTGTTTTTGGTTGCCAGGGCATTGCTATGTAGAATCCCTAATGTGTTTTAGGTGGTTGCTAGGGCGTTGCTAGGCGATTTGCAGTGTTGTTTCTTACTGGCCCAAACCAAGAGTCCACCCGATATGCTTTACGATATTCTATTCTTTCTTTCTTTTTTATAAAATCCCACATTTATTTGTTTTTATATACTTGTTGTTTTGTACATTTTTGATTTTTATTTATATACCACTGTTCAAAAGTTTTTGGTCAGTAAGACTCTAACTAAAAGATAATACTTCTATTTAACAATGATGCATTAAATTGATAACAAGTGACAGTAAAGACATTTATAAGATTACTGTTTCAAATAAATACTTTTTACTTTTTTGAAGTAGCATTGATAATAATAATAATTGTTTCTTGAGCAGCAAATCATTATATTAGAAGGATTTCGGATCATGTGACACTGAAGACTGGAGTAATGATGCTGAAAATCATGATCAATAAATTACATTTTAAATATATTAAAATAGACAATAGTTCTTTTAAATTGCAATTATATTTAAGAATATCACTTTTTTTTTACGTTTTTTTTGTTTGTTTGTTTGTTTGTTGGTGAGCATAAAGGCTCGTACACACCGGGACGAATAACGGCTCGCGTTATTCGTCAGCGTTTTTCAACGCGTTTTTTGTGTTCACACCCAAGCGTTTTTCGCTGACGATGAGCCGAGTGAACATGCAAATTCATTCCCTGACATTAGATGGCGCTAAATGTACAGAAATACCCCGGTCCACAAAGTGCTTCTGACACTCGCTTGTCACTCAGAAGAAGAGAGCAAGTTTGTCGCGTTTGTCATACAGTTCTTTATTCTCGTTGGTGTCTCTTTATATAGACACCAACAAGACCAGCAGCTCTACATTCATCTGGCCTTGCATCTTCCTCGTCTTATTTCTTCCCGAATGAGTGTTGTGGACGGACGCTGTGTATCTTCTTCGCCATTACGTATGTGTGCTCGGCAAAACCGTTTTGTGTTTGAGCGCCCCCAAGTTGTGTTTTACTGTAACTTCAGAAGCTCCAGACACGTGAGCAAAAGCGCCAATCTCATGGGTCGGATAGTTTTTGACGCGGCGCGTCAAACTGAAAAAAACGAACCCGAGGCGTTTTTTTTAAAAATGACGCTTTTACGCGCGGCGTTTTACGCGTCGGTGTGAACACTCACACTGGCGCCCTTTGTTTAGTCACGAGGCGTTAAACGTCGGCGAATAACGTGCGCGAAATTCCTCCCGGTGTGAACAGGCCTTAAGAGACAAAAAAAGTAACACATTTTTTCTTTGTATAATTATATGTATCTCTCTCATCCTTCTCTTTCATGCCTAGTTGGAGCATGTATAATGTCTGCTAAAGCTTCAGGGCAGTGTCTGCTTAAGATCCTCCTGAAGAGCGAGATCTAGTAACTGAGGTGGAAAGTTGAGTTCGGAGGGCATCTTTATTTCCTATTCACTGCCCACTTCTCTCTGCGTGCCATAAAAGAGAAACAAATGGACATATTTATTGATTAAACTGAACACTAGCCAAAACAAAGATTTTCCTTTTCAGTTTATTCCACCGTCGAACAAGCTATAATGTTAAAGGACAACTCCGGCGCAAAATGAACCTTTGGTCTAATTACACATTGGTACATAGTCAACCGTTCCCTGAGATTTGTTTTCATGATAATCGAATGTAAAGAGTTTTATCTCTAAAAACTGTTTAGCTTATAACGCTAGTATATGGGGCATAGAGTAATGAAAATAGAAATCGCTAGTTAAAGGGTACCTATTATGGCATTTAAAATGTTCCTAATATTGTTCTAGGAGTCCCCAACAACAGTTTTACAAGCATGAAATGACAAAAAACACTTTTGTTGTCTTATAATATGCATTTATTTTTACCTGATTTGCTCACCGACTCCCATATGAATCGTTTCGGGAGTCATTTTTCCAAACCCCGCCTTTGCGTGACGCTAATCTGCGGTGATATGTTAGCTACCATAGCCCAAAGGAGTGACACCGAGCCGACGGGGTGTCATTGGTTGTTGCGTTAAATCTTACCCAGATACAATAGTGCTATTTTCTGATTGGCTAACAACACCAGACGAACAACACCAGAGGAGACGCGCTTGATTCCTGCCGGTTCCACAGTGAGAGCGGCGCGGACAGAGTTTTGGGCGCTGCGGCATATTAAATATATTACAAATAGTTTTTCAGCGTGAGAAATACAATGTGTGGCGGGAGAGCGTGACAAAAGACCGAAATGAGTGACTGTCAGGCTCAATGCGTGACACTTGAGAGCCCTGCACTTCACATATTTCAATACAATTGACATTGAAGACCTAGAAGCTGCGCTGTGCGTACACAACACACAAAATAATTATTGAGCATGATACATAAAACATAAAAGCAACAATTAATATTAATAATACTTACAGGTTGTGATTCGGAGAAGGAAGCTGATCCAAATAAACTCGGTACTGAACCTTACTTCAGTATCAGCCGGCTCACAAATCCATACTTTATAGCATTTAGGTTTGTGAAGCAATCATCTTCAAAATGACGCGAACACAGAACAAGGTTTGGCTACTTCTGTGGTATAGTTGTATATATGAACACAGAACAAGGTTCGGCTATACTTCTGTGGTGTAGTTGTATATATGAACACAGAACAAGGTTCGGCTATACTTCTGTGGTATAGTTGTATATATGAACACAGAACAAGGTTCGGCTATACTTCTGTGGTGTAGTTGTATATATGAACACAGAACAAGGTTCGGCTATACTTCTGTGGTATAGTTGTATATATGAACACAGAACAAGGTTCGGGCTATACTTCTGTGGTGTAGTTGTATATATGAACACAGAACAAGGTTCGGCTATACTTCTGTGGTATAGTTGTATATATGAACTGTAGCCACTTAGTCTTCAAATGCTCCTCACTGGGCAGATGAAAAAAGTTTGCTTTTGCGTCGCACTTCAAAACACAGCAGCGTCTCGTCGACATGATGTCAGTTTTCCCTGGCGTCTCCGAACGCAATAAGTGGGCGTATCTTATTCAAATAACTTGTACAAGTGACGTCATAAATTTAGAGAAAAAGCATCGTTCGTCTATCGATTCATATCAGCAACTCAGAGTCGGCTCTTACTTTTGAGAGACAATAACTTTGTATACGGTGAACTTTCATGTTTAAAACTTTCCAGGATGTTTTTGTTCACTTAGATCTATGTTACACACTACATGAAGGGCAATTTTCAAAAATCCATAATAGGTACCCTTTAATACCACTAACAAGGCTCAAAATAGCCCAACACTAACACTGTAGCATAATCAGGGTCCCTACCTGTAAACCGAAGCATTGAGAACGTTGTAAGTGTACAGACAGTTTAATAAGAAGATATTTTAGAAAGACAGTCCACTTCGCGTATACAGGCCGGAGCCATCTTTGGAAAACAGTCTCGAGCAGTCGAACCACGAACGCCGAGACAAGTTCTGGCTCGTTCACATCTCATCAGCGCACATCTCATCAGCGCTCGGCGTTTGTATGTACCAATGTGTAATTAGACCAAAGGTTCATTTTGCGCCGGAATTGTCCTTTAATATTAACCAACATGGAGATAGTAGCCTTTTCTTTTGACGTCTCATTACAGAGATAAATGAAATGCGATTGGTGTTTCGGGATGACTGATGCGCTGTGGGTGTTGGACTCGACGGGTGGATTTGTCTGTCTCTCATTGCTTTGGCTCCGTTCACATCCTCAGAGCCTCTGGTCTCCACAAGCCACCCATAATGCCCCTCACCTCCTCCTCAGCAGTTCACAGGCCCTCTCTTGCCATCCGACTCTAATCAGATGCTTAATCCGCCCCATGGGCTTCTTCCTTAAGTAGGATATTATGTTTAATTGGCCTGGCCTGTCCTGTCCCCTTCTCATCATTTCAGAGGTGTGTGCTGTCTTCGCATGCATCCATCTGACGGAAAAGCATCTCCCACACCGGGCGTCCCAGCGTCTAAAGAAGCTCCTTTCTCACCCTCCTAATTTCCCTCAGGAGTGAAGCCTTCAGTGTTGCCCAACAGTCTTTCACACTGGACTTATGTTCCCGTTAGGAATGGATTATTAGATTCCTGATGGAAGTGGAAGCATACAGGATGACTTGGGTTTGGGGAGACTTTGAACTATCTGCCCTGAGTTCATGCAATTTTTATTTTATATTTATATTTCTCACACACTGATGACATTTATGTATGAATATATGTATTTTATTTATGTGTACATTTATTTATTTATTTATAAACTAATTTCTAAAAGTATTTATTTGTAATTTTTTTTTCTTTTTTTAGTGCTGGGCCACGATTAATCGCATCCAAAATAAAAGTTTGTGTTTACATAATATATATGTGCGTGTACTGTGTATAATTATTTTATATATATATAAATACACACATATGCATGTATATATTTAAGAAAATATGTTATTTATATATAAAATATTATATTTATATATAATATTAATTATGTATAAATATATATAGAGTATATACATGCAACTGTTTCTTAAATATATACATGCATATCTGTATACAAAAAATAATTATACACCGTACACACACATATATATTTTGTAAACACAAACTTTTATTTTGGATGCGATTAATCGCGATTAATCGTTGCCCAGCACTATTTTTTTTTTACATTTGATTTATTTATTTATTTTATATATTTTTTAACATAATATATATATATATATATATTTTATAAAAAACAATTATTTAATTATTCATATTTATTTTAAGTATTCATATTTATTTTACTTAAATTTACTTGTTTTTTAATTAACTAATTGTATTAATTTTTTACTTTTATTTACATATTTAATGTAATTTAATTTTAATTAGTTTATTATAAATATACATCACACTTTATCTTTCTTCTCACATAAATAATTTTAACTCAAATTGGTATTTACTTATTCATTAGCTATATAAAAATCTGGATGATGTACAATATCTGTTTTTTTTTGTGATTGTACATTATCACATGTAGTTATTCAAAATGATTTCAATTGTTCAACCTCAAAATGATTTGAACTATCTATATTATGCCTCCTTTTATTAATGTAATTTGTGCAGTTTGAAACTCTCCAGCATGTTACGCATCACACAATGACAACCGTTTTTTTAAGGTGTGAATTTTGGAATTCATGAGAAATATCAACAATAACAAAATTGCAGAGGCAACCGACAAGAATAGATACTGTTGGTTTTCATTCTTTGAAAATAATTCATGCGTTCTAAACTCCATATGGCCTTCAGCGGCGGATGATTATTAGTGTGAGACGGGGCTCTGGTTAATTTGAGCGTGAAATCTGCGAGCATACTGTAGATAATACAGTGAATATATCTCCTCCCGAGGGAACGGGGCCATTGTTTGGAAAAGCTTAATCAGTATAAGTCTCCGTCTCTGGATTAATGGAAAAGCTCCGCGGTGAAATGTAGTCGGCTAACGTTCAGTTCTGAAGGAGTTCTGCTGAGAGCAGGATTCAGGTGTGTGATCCCCGTGCTTTATACCTTCAATGCAGATGGAGGAAAACATCTGCCAAATGCATGAATGTAAATGTCATATCAGGTCATCTTATTGCACCCTCAAGTGAAATTAAATATTTACAATCGCCGCTGGCTATTTGCTTTGGACAGATGTATAGAGCAATTCATGCAAACATATTGATCAGGCCTGTCAACATCAATGAATCTTCTTATGTTTAGAAGCTAAATGTTTTTCTGTCTTTATGCATTGATATATATATATAGCATGCAGCTTTTCATAAATGTTAATGTGTGTGTTGCAGATTTCCAGTGGGTTCAGGGCGACGTGTGTGAGGTGCAGTTAATGGTCTATAATCCAATGCCATTTGAGCTGCGTGTCGAGAACATGGTAAGATGCATCTATCCATCTATCTATCTATCTATCTATCTACCTATCTATCCATCCATCCATCCATCCATCCATCCATCCATCCATCCATCCATCCATCCATCCATCCATCCATCCATCCATCCATCCATCCATCCATCATCCATCCACCCATCTATTCATCTGTCTATCCATCTATCATCCATCTATCCATCTATCATCTATCCATCATCCATCTATTCATCTATCAATCTATTTATCTATCATCTATCTATCTATCCTATCTATCTATCTATCTATCTATCTATCTATCTATCTATCTATCTATCTATCTATCTATCTATCTATCTATCTATCTATCTATCATCTATCTATCACATCATCCATCATTCATCTATCTATCTATCTATCTATCTATCTATCTATCTATCTATCTATCTATCTATCTATCTATCTATCTATCTATCTATCTATCTATCTATCTATCTATCCATCTATTCATCTATCTATCCATCTATCATCCATCTATCATCTATCATCTATCCATCATCCATCTATTCATCTATCAATCCATCCATCCATCCATCATCCATCCATCCATCCATCATCTATCCATCACCCATCTATTTCATTTATCCATCTATTCATCTATCTATCCATCTATCATCTATTCATCTATCAATCTTTTCATCTATCATCTATCCATCTATTATCATCCATCTATCAATTATCCATCTATCATCTATCTTCTACCCATCTATCTATCATCTATCCATCATCATCTATCATCTATCCATCTACCAATTATTCATCTATCCATTTATCATCTATCCATCTATCCATCATCCATCTACCAAATTATCCATCTAACCATATCCATCTACCAATTATCATCCTATCCATTTCATCATCCTATCCATCCATCATCCATCATCCATCTACCAATTATCCATCTACCAATTATCCATCTATCCATTTATCATCTATCCATCTATCCATCATCCATCTACCAATTATCCATCTATCCATCATCCATCTATCATCTATCATCTATTCATCTATTCATCTATCATCCATCTATCCATCGTCCATCTATTCATCTATTCATCATCCATCTATTCATCTATCCATCATCCATCTATTCATCTATCATCCATCTATCCATCGTTCCATCTATTCATTTATTCATCATCCATCTCTCATCTAGCCATCTATCAATCTATCATCTATCCATCTATCATCCATCTATCCATCTACCAATTATCCATCTATTCATCTATCCATCATCCATCTATTCATCTATCCATCATCCATCTATTCATCTATCCATCTATCATCTATCCATCTATCAATCTATCAATCTATCATCTATCCATCTATTAATCTATCAATCTACCAATCTACCAATTATCCATCTATCATCTATCCATCTATCTATCTATCTATCATCTATCAATCTATCCATCTATCTTTTCTAATCTAATCTATCTTTCTAAAGTGTGAAACAGAATTCATCCAGATTTAGACAAAAAACCAAAGTGTTTTATATTGTTTTTTATTTTACTATTTTAAATATTTAGTTTTTTGAATTTGAAAATGAGAGAAAGGTAAAAAAAGAGATAAAGAGTCTCTTTATACACACTCTCTTCTTCGACTTTGTATGGAAAAGACATTTAGCTTGCTAAGTGCATGTGCTCTTTAGTTTAATTGCTTTTGTAAAGATTCAGAAAACCTGTGGTTGACATTCTAAAGTCCTGATCACGGTAGAAAACAAGATTTTACATCATCACTGTCAGAGAAAACGCACATTTTATTTGTGAATACTTTTTTTGAAGTGTATAAAAATGGAAAAATTGCATCCACTCAGGACTGTGGTTGGGGTCATGATGTTTTCATTGTGTTTGCAAATGTCATTGCCAAAAATCTTTTGTGTTTTCTACATTACATATTATCTGCACTTTAGAGTTAAAGCTGAAACGAGATGGTGCTGCTTATTGGTGGCTCGAGGGCCATTGTGGTCACTAAGACCTGATCATAATGACAGGGGAATAAGGCAGAATCACACTGAAGAGATTAAGACAGTTTGTGTGAATGTGGGAGAGAGGTTACAGTGTCTTCCTGACACTATAATGGGCCACTCATAGAAGACCCAATTACCAGAATCCAGCCATGTGGAGATGTTCCTAAGAAACCAAGGTAATTGTGTATCAAATGTTGCTCTCCTAGTTCTGTCTGCTCTCTACATAGACAACTGCCTTTTAAGAGGCGGTTCATGGAGAACACATTCTTGTGTTTCATCAGAGCTGTTTTTTAGGGCATTATAATGCATCTTAAAAATTTAGCAACCATTCTTTCTATTGAGCCACCTCAGTTTGTATGTTTATTTATTTTAATTTTGTTTGTCATTTTTGTTTTGTATTTATTTTATATCATTTTACTGTAGTTACTGTAGTTATGTTATTCAAATGTTTTATTTTAACCTTCATCCTTCCCTCGCATCCTGTAACAAATCCTTCCCTCACGGGTCAAAATGACATTAATCCCTAATCCCTATTTTTTTTCTTTTTGTCCAAAAAAACTTATTTCATTTTTATAATATATATTTTTTTAATTTTTAATGGATTTTTTTTGTGGAGATTTTTTTTAATTATTGTTTTCTTTTATGTACCTTTAAATATCTATATTTTATAAATAATTAATACAATTTAAGCACATTCTTCACATAATTTCAACTTAAATTCAAAATATCTCTCCAATACATGCAATAACCAGCTGAAAATATCTCAAATTGGGTCAATTTGGATGTCTATGCTGAGCTCTTTTGGGAAAAAAAATTATTTAACATGAAATTTCAAGACTCATGACTTTTTTTAAAAAATGTTTTTCCATGTATACTGAAGCATTCCTCGCATTACATTCATTCCTAAGGGGGTCAAATTGACCCGGGAAGGATTTGTTACTTTTCTTTTACTAAAACCACATAAACTCCTCGAATCCAATAAAATTTTTGTTCGTGGTTCAAGTGTGACAAAAGTCCTAAGGTCTTGTACCACTCCGATGAACACCCAATGTTAAATTATTTTTTTCAAAAATGAGTTTTGGGTCAAAATGACCCGAGAAGAGGATGAATTACATAGCTTTCTGCAATGCATTCTTAGGATATTTGCAAAATTTCACAGGCGTGATGCCTAACGCTGCCACCGAGGTTAGGAGCAGAGCTATATTTGTATTCCCCAAAGGAACTGAATAGCCACTTTTCTCAAGGGCACAATAGTGATGGAACAGGTCTGTGATTGCAGTGACTGTTGGATTAAATCTACTGTCTTTATGTTAGCAGCCCAGATCCATAACCATTAGACCATAGACACCCGCTGACTCAGGGCACAGGTGTGCGCTCCAGCTACAGGCTAAACACCAATCCAAAGGTTTTTAATGTCCTTTCCCACCACCTCTGAAAGGAGAGTTGTGTTGTTCCACACATGCCCAGATCTGCCCCAGATGGAATCAGCATGATGCCCTATAAAACTCACAACCAGTGTCAGATGGCGTCATGAACCAGTGTGACATTACTGCTGACCTTACAGTGGCAGCACAGAATGAATTCAATGTACCACAATGCTGTCTGTTCTTTCAGGATCTGACTGTCTGTGGGTTTTGCAAATATTTAACCTCAAACTGTCGGTGAAACCTCATAACTCCACCCTGCTCAGTCGTAAATGAAGTGCCGCACACATCTCTGCTTGTTTGCAAAGCATGGGTAAATAAAGAACTGGTTCTTTGAGTAAGGACAGCATTTTCTTTACACGGGAAACAATACAGTTTTGTGTGTTTGTGGAGTGGAGAAGAGAGTCTTAGTCTAGCGTTTGTTATTGAGTATAGCCAATACTGTCTTTAATAGCTTTTGCGTAGCACTTCATCTTTTATACCATGAGATTTAGGCCAAATTACAGAAAAAAAAGAACACCCGCACAGTGTAGATACAATAAACTTTATCGGTTGCGGCCGTTTTAATGACTGACAAAGCAATGTTGTTCACACATTAATGTTGTTAATATAATGACACATGCAAGTGTATACATAAAGCCTCAACACATTTTTTTATAATTTTTTTTTTAAAATATAAAAATTGTGGACATACTTGGTTTCTGCCTGACAGTGATAATATATGACAAACATTTATTATAAAATAATAATATATTGTTTTATCTTTGTTACTACTAGGCCTATGGTGTTTCATTTTTAATTCATTTATTTTATAATTTAGTAATTTCATTTATTTATATAGGCATTAAAAACGGTTTTGCTATATATAAAATATTAATTGCAAATGTATTCAGTTCATGAAACGGCTTTGAAAATATTTCTTGACTCTGCTCTCGGTTTAATTAAGTGTATGATTACGGTACGGTGCTTTTGAAAATGGGTTGTATCATTTTTGTCAGGTGGAACAGGGGAAAAAAGACACAAAGAGCACATTTTTCCACGGGGTCTTTGTAGCAGCTGAGGAAAGTCTGCCGTTACACATCCAGGTCAGAAAAGAACAGATCGTTAGCATTAGTTGTCAAGCTAATTAACCTTTTCAGGAAGGAAATGCAAATGAGTTATTTCAAAATACGGCTTATACAATATGAATACCTCCATATGAGCCGCAGGTTTTACATAGTAAACTGTTTTACAGGTTAGGCTCTTACAACTAGCCTTCAGCGCTGAACATGTTATTAGCCTGTGGCTAATTATGGTTTGACTACATAAAAGCAGATATATTTAATTGCATTATTATGCGTCTTCATTACAAAGCTGATCGCCATCCAAAAAACATGTCAACAAAGTCTAATGCTCTGTTTTTTTGATCGACTTAAAAGCATGGGTTGCTCTCCCGTCTCTTTGTGAGATTTTCATAGCGTCTAGTTCAGAGATATCTCAGAACGGATATATCAGTGGGCCGGTTTACACCTGGTCAGGTCATGTGTTTTCTCTGATCGGATAGCTATCCAAACGTAAAAAGGCCTGATTTAAATTCAGAAATGTAAACCACTTCAGGAGGTGGTCTGAGACACATTCCAGATGAAAAACTGTAAATGTATGATTGTTGAAACCACATAGCCTATGTAAATTTGATTCCTCCCACAATATAAAAAAAATAAACGTATGAGAGCGTGTTATATGACATGTTAGGCAGATATGACGCTACTTAATCATGCATCTCCGCAGATGAGGAGCTGAGGATCTCTTCAGAAAGCACAAACTGCAGCAAATGAAACTGAAGTGGAAACTCGCAGACGCTCAAAACACAATCATCTCCATTAATAATAATGAGACTCAATGATCTTACCAGTGCTGGTGCTGCGCTCTCCTATTGCACTCTTTAGTCTGGAAATTAGCTGATGATACATAAAATGCATATTTAGGACCCGAGCACCCGTGCGAGGTCCCTCTTGAAACTGTTAGGATTATTTTTTTTATTTATTTTTTTTTTCCTGCAAAGTAAGCCCCATTTTCGAGGCCGCAACATGCTCGAAAAGTCACCAAATTTTGCACACCTGTCAGGACTGGTGAAATTTTTTGTATTTTGTGGGTTTCGCGGATGGGCGTGGCAAAATGGCTCGCTAGCGCCACCTAGAAAATTAGAAAAAATTAGCCCCTCGTCCACGTTCGACCTACATGCACGAAATTTGGTGGGGACGTGTATCATATCAAGACACACAAAAAAGCCTCAAGAACCCATACCCTAAACTCGACAGGAAGTCCGCCATTTTGAATTTGGCGGCCATTTTGGGACGATTTACACACTCCGTACTTTGACGAACTCCTCCTAGGGATTTAGTCGGATCGACTTCAAATTTCTGCGGTGCCTTCTAAAGGCATTCACGATTAAAAGTTGTGCTTTCTGCGCGTTTTCGTCAATGGGCGTGTCCGTGGCATCGATGATTCGCCATGAAAAAGGAAGTTGGAGTAACTTTGCTGTACATGTTCAGATCTGCACCAAATTTTGCACGCTTGACAAGAGTCCCGCCCTGAACACATGTAATGGCCGACATTCACCCCCAGTCATAGCGCCACCTGCTGGCAACAGGAAGTGACCTTTAACGAAGCAGCACCCGCTGCTCGTTTCACCTACATGTACAAAATTTCTGTGGCACATCAACTATGTCCAGTCGCACAAAAAAGCCTCTTGGAGCGATGCCCTAAACCCAACAGGAAGTCGGCCATTTTGAATTTTACGTCAAATTTTGGCTGATTTACACACTCCGTACTTTAACGAACTCCTCCTAGGGATTTAGTCCGATCGACTTGACATTTCTGCTGTGCCTTCTAAAGGCATTGACGATGAAAAGTTGTGCTATCTGTGAGCTTTCATCAATCGGTGTGTCCGTGGCATTGCGTCAAACATCAAGTCTTCGCCATGACACAGGAAGTGGTTGTAACTTCAATGTACATGCTCACATCTATACGAAATTTTACACATTTAATAAGAGTCCCGCCCTGAACACATGCACTTGCCGACAGTCACCCACAGTCATAGCGCCACCTGCTGGAAACAGGAAGTGACGTATAACACCTTCATGCAGTGTCCTAAAAGCATAGCAAATTCATAGCCGCACCGGCAGAGCTCCAGAATATGCAACGCGGCCACATCACGCCCCGACGTGCTACATGTGCGAGGGCCCGCCCATCGCTGCTTGCAGCTTTAATTCTTTTTTTTTTTTCATTAAACATTTAGTTCGACTCTGTTATATGTTGAGTGTGAAATGTAATTCCAAAGTGCTTGACTTTAAAGTTCTCTTTGGATAGATATAGAAAAGTTTCATGTCACAGAGACGTTGGACACTGAGCGGACCGATTATCAGGAGAAATGGAAAATCCTCTTTTCCTGTTGAGTTCAGAGTTTAATTGGTTCATTCAGGCTAATATGATAAAAAAAAAATAAAAAAAAAACCATACAGCAGATTTGATGGAGTCTGAGTGGTGTCTTGTGTATGAATAGAAAGCGGGAAAACTCTCCTCGGAGAGCAGCTTGACTTCTGGAGGTGTAGTAATAGTCGGCCCTCACCTCTCCACAGAGGAGTAAACGGCTGGTTTTCAATCTGTCTCTGTCTCTCGCTCTCCTCTGCCGCTGTGATTCTGGGAACGCTGGTTCCTTTCTTTGTAGTTCTGTGAACAAGAGCAATTTTCTCCATGGGTAATGGGGAGTGCATGCTGGGAGTGATTTCATCTCCTCCATATCAGATTGATATCAGGATGATTGATTATATGATGTTTGGAGGAAAAAAAGAAAAAAAGGAAAGGAGCAGAAAAAAAAGCTAAAACCTTGGTCTGTCACCTATGTTTTTTTCATTGATCTATTTCTGTCTTTTCATTCTGCTTTTGACTTCTGCATTTGTGTCTTATCTCTTTATTCTAGTGTTATTATCTTTAACGCAAAGACAAAAGCTAGAGTAAAAAAGCGTAAGACCGTGTGTATTCAGCCTTAAAAAAGCTCAATTACGAGGTTCACAAAATGCCCAAAAATGTGCTATTGTGTTTGTTATTTTACTTTTGCTTTTTTGCTGTATTTGGTAAATATGTGTTTTCAGTTAAAGTTGAAGGATTTAATTGCTGCCTTGTGAAGATGTCATGTGCTGTTTATGTTAATCATCCCCTTTGTAGATTGAATGGTTTTTCATTTTAGTGAGAAAACCATAAGTCAAGACAAGAGAGAGAACATATGAAACACTATATTCCTCAGGTGCTCAGCAGCAATACATTAATATTTACACAATCTACTGAGCTATGAAAGAATATAATACAGGCTTTTTTTCTCACATTGTTATTATTTATTTATTTGTTAGTTTATTTGTGTTTTTTTTGTTTGTTTTGTATTTAGATGTTATCAAAGAGTTTATTTAGAATAGTTTTTATAGTGTTTTATTTATTTATAAATGTGTAGTGTATATATATATAGATAGATAGATAGATAGATAGATAGATAGATAGATAGATAGATAGATAGATAGATAGATAGATAGATAGATAGATATAAAACATTACCACTATATATTTACCAATGTGTATTGAGCACTGTATACTCTGTGACTGTGTTCCTCAGGGTCTGTTGACATCAGGTGTAGATTTCGAGTCTCTTCCCGCCGCTCTGTCTTTGCCAGCGGAGTCTGGGCTGTATCCGGTGACTCTGGTTGGAGTTCCACGCACCGCAGGGAACATCACCGTCAACGGTGAGTTTTACAACACCACAAAACTGCATTCACTGCAGATTAACACCTCTAATCAGAACTCAAGCTGAATATTCAGTGAGGAAATAATGATTTGAATCATTTGGGAATTTACAGAAAATATTATTGAGTAAATATTGAGTACATTAAGTAAATATTAAAGTAGTTTATGAATTCATCAGTATTCTAGCGTTTCAAAATCGATGGACCAGTAAAGGCAAAAAAGTAAAAAAATGAGAAATTTGTTTTTACTGACCATTTATTGTTCAACACATGGTGTAATAATGCAGAAATCAAGTCTGCCTCAAACTGAAAACATGTAAAGTGTTTCTCTGCTTGAATAAACCAGCTAAATATCCTCTCATTAAAACGGGATAAACTCATTGATCCCTGCTTTATGGCCATTCCAGCAGTTTTTAATGTCTACAAATCATGAGTGTGTTTCGGAAGACTTTAATGAGCTCTAATTGCCTTCAGATCGTTAGTGCGGTCTGTGATTCTGCAAGATTTTTAAATATGATTTGGACTAATATAGTTTGTTGTGCAGGCTATCACACGTCGGTGTTCGGGGTGAGCAGTGACTGTCTTCTGGAGGGTCTGGTGGGGGTGAAGAGCAGCGGGTGTATGCTGGAGGTGGTGCCGTCACTCCCACGACTGCAGCTCTGCACGTCCTTACCCAGGTTCACGCTTTTCTTCTTCATTATATACAATAAGAATAATTATAAGGTGATTTCATTATATCACATTCTCTTGTGATAATATTTTAGTTTCTGCAGCCTGCTTGCAAAAGAGATTTTATAGAGATGTCACTTTGCTCTGTAGCGCTGTCAAATATCAGAGGAAGCGTTCAGGTGGTTATTCTCAGCCTCAGACAGCATGCCCGATTGCTCATGGAAAGCCCACGGACCGCCTGATGCACATTGAACACAGAAATAAAGTGCTGGCAGGAAATCTGTCGTGATTGGCTGGATGCTGTTGGCAGGTTTTGGGAGTCAGGATTGCAGTGGTTTTTATCAGCCTACCAGATAACAAAGTTTTGCCGCAAAATTCATGGCCTTGATTCTTTGAAACATATAATATATTATTGGTTGAAAAAGAATATTAAGGTGATTGTTTGAAGAAGGTACCACACTATTTAATGCTTGTAGGAATCATAATTTATATATATATATATATATATATAATGTCAATTATTTTTTTAATAATTAAAGCTGCAGTCCGTAACTTTTTTTGGGTTAAAAATTATCCAAAATAATTTTTTGAGCAAGTTCATAACCAGCCAGTGTTCAAAACTCTCTGCTTGCTTTAGCTCGATTCAAAACGAAAACAAAATGTTTTCTTAATTAACTGGTGTTTTTTTTTTTTTGTTGGATGAAGTAAGTCAGTTCTCCTCAAGTTCTTACATGTGTACAGTAGAGGATACACAGGTGGTGTTCAGTCTGTTCCTCAGAAAACTATAGTGTAAACTTCAGAAGACTGTGAAAATAGCTACTTTTACACTGCTTTATGCTGTTTAGTTTATTATTATTTTAAAAATGTATGCTGCATTGCTCGAATCATGTTGGGAACATTTATTTTTCAGGCTTGTCCAGCTAATGGTCAATCATGTTCTAGTATTAACCAGCAAATTATCAAAATGAAAAAGCTCTTTTAATTTTAAGGCGTCACTACAGACACCATATTGAGTTACGATTTCTACAACATTAGACAACATTAGAAACATTTATCGTGGCACATGGTTTGGGTCTGTTTAAATTTTTTACATGAGAACCATTTTACGTACTTTTATGCAGTTATTATGAGGATAAACTCTCTTTCACCCTCTTTTTTCACTTCTTCTTTAATATGGCTTGTTTGAGAAGATTTTGGCAGGATGTAGACTCTGAAAGATCCCAAAGCACCCAGAGCTAATTACAGTAATTCCTTATAGACACAACACACACACACAACCCCACACACACACAACACACACACACACACACACACACACACACACACACACACACACACACACACACACACACACACACACACACACACACACAGCATTATACTCCATTTGACAGGATTGTCAGTCATTTTAATCACATTTAGCTCTGCAGGAAAAGCTGCTGGAAACATATTTATTCTCAAGTACATTCAAAATATTATTCTTCAAACTTCATCAGTCTGAAATGACATTCAGAATGAAATGAAATTAGTTGATTTAGTGTGTCTCTGCTGGAATAAAGGTTTGGTCAGAGACATTATAAGGGGGAGGAGATATATAAAAATGAATGGAACAATTTGTAACTCCAAATATGGCAGCTGTATAAATCCCACCTTTCACTGTTATCATAGTGTATTTACTCTAGAATGTGCATATGAATTAAGTTTAGCCTCTATAACGATAGAGTTTTTCAAGCAAAAATGCACATCACAGACAGTTGTTGATTTGGCTTTTCCTGTTCAAGTGAACTGAACTGTTTTTTTTTTAAACTTTGTTTTAGTCTTTTTTTATGACAAGCAAATTAATTAATTCATGGAAATATTTGGTTGTGAATAGATGTTTCAGAAAACAAAACGTTGAGGCCTTCATTTTGATCTGGACATCCACACTCATTTTCACTTTCTTTAGAGCTTCTTGAAGGGGCACTTAGAGTCAAACTTCAGAGCAAATGCTTTTTGACAAAAACTATGGTTTCAAGACATGAAAAATGGATTAAAACTTTTAAATGATTGACTAAAGGTTGTTTAGACACCCTGAGTGGAACAAACACCACGATGGAGGGGAAACTGATGGGACAGAACAGTTTTTAAATGGACCCTGCCTCAGGGTGTTCCCTCATTTGAAAGACTTTAGTTTTTTAATGCACAAAGGTGGATCTGAATTTTTGCAGCATGCTTTTGCACATCCTCATGATCATTTTTTTTCTCATTGAACTAGAAGCGTGTGTGGCATTGCTAAATTAGAGGTGATATAAAGGGACAAGCCACCTGAGAAATCACTGAGACGAAGCCCTAATAAGGCGATTGACTCTTTTAATTGAACAGCGGCTGTAGGAAAGAAGGTTCCACCTTTTAATTAAAAGAGTCATTGAACTTATTGACATCGTCATTGGCTGGACTTTACAATAGTCCTCTAGGGTGTGCGCTATCTGGACCAACATCAAAATACATTTAGCAAGATTTTGCGATAAAGAAGCAAATGTTTTTTTTTTTTTTGGTGACGTAATTGGAATGTATCATCTGACTATTTTACCTATCTATCTATCTATCTATCTATCTATCTATCTATCTATCTATCTATCTATCTATCTATCTATCTATCTATCTATCTATCTATCTATCTATCTATCTATCTATCTATCTATCTATCTATCTATCTATCTATCTATCTATCTGTCTATCTGTCTATCTATCATCTCTCTGTCTGTCTATTTAAGAACATTAGAGATGTAAATACATACATCTAATTTCAATTGAATGAATATGCAAATGAATAATTGATTATAATAGCTATAATAATACCCAGTGTTTTATATTAATTTATTTAGCAGACACTTTTCTCCACAGGTGCACTCTGAGATTCTTGGTTTATTATGCAAGGCAATCAAAAGAGCTTGTCTATAGTAAAAAGTAAAACTTTTTAAAGTAAAACTTTTTTTTCACTGTTGTATATTGCCCCTGCATTTATGCTTGTGTCTTCAGAATGTTTATTACATTTAGCATTTACAATCTAAATTAAATTACATATAATCAAATTGTGACAATTTCATGATGCCTCGCATACTTTAATAAAGAATCACAACTGAGTTTGTCAAAGCAATTATTTACACCCCCAATGAACATTTCAAGATTTTAGTCTTTGTATTTTTTGTGTTGGTCCAGGTCGGCTCATCTGTCTAGTGAAGACCTGTCCACGAGTGTGTCCCTGCAGCTGTTTAATGGAGAGACCCAGCAGTTGACCATCACCCTGGAGAACATCGGCACAGAGACGCTGAACACGCTGGAGCTGACGTCCAAAACTCTCAGCACTAAAGGTACACAAAACACACAGTCTAAACACCATCTCGCTCTTTATCGCGCTGTAAATGCTCCGCCGCTTTCCGTACAGCTGTAATGGGACGGCGGTTCAAAGGCTGTGCTGATTGGTCTGAGTTCGTAATAGAGTCTGTGCATTAGTCTGATCACTCGTGACTCCACTGTTTTGATGTGCCCCTCCTCTTTGAATAAAGACGTCTGCTTTTACGCACCTTCGTCTCTGCGTCTTTGAGGATGGAAAATAAGACCACATGATGCTCTTAGAGGTATTTCACACACATGCGAACATGAAAAGCGTTGTCTTTGGACTGTTGGTGTGTGTGTGTGGGTCCTCTAATCCCAGACAGCTTTCAGCATCGGTGACTGAGCAGGTGGCGCACACACACACACACACACACACACACACACACACACACACACACACACACACACACACACACACACACACACACACACACACACACACACACACACACACACACACACACACACACACACACACACACACACACACTCACACTCACACACTCTTCTTTGAAGTTGTTGTGGAGCTGTCCTTTGACTGAGCCGTGTGTGTGTGTGTGTGTGTGTGTGTGTGTGTGTGTGTGTGTGTGTGTGTGTGTGTGTGTGTGTGTGTGGATGTACTTAGCTGTACTTTGATGGATTTGGCCCCAGAAAGATCTAAATCTGACAAAACCTACCTATGGGAGCATTTGTGAATGTCTTTAATTGGAAAAACGCAAATGGATTATCTCCAGTAGATTAACTATTCGGCCAATAATCATCTAGTCGATTAGTGAGGTTAATGTTGTTTTGAAATTTGTATTCAGCAAAATTCATCAAAAGTGAAAGCAGAGACATTTATAATGTTACAAAAGATTTCTATTTCAAATAATTGCTGAAAGAATCCTGAAAAAAAAGTATCAGAGTTTCCACAATAATATCAACATTTATAATAAAAAGAAATGGGTACAATACGTGCCGTGTACTTGCAGTGTAGTTACAGTGTAGTTACCTAAGAAAGTACTGGTCATATAATTTAACTACATGAGTTAAAGTTAGGTTTAGGGATAGGTTCAGGGTTAGTACCTAGTTATTATCCAGTTATTACAATTACTATTATAAGTATATAGTATAGTGAACAGGACTGTAAAATAAAGTCCTACCAAAAAAAATTCTTTAATGCCATTTTTAGTGACCCACCACTAAGGTTTTTAGGACAACTAAAAATACTCCAAAATACACTGTTTTTACATGCAAACTCCCCCTAAGAAGTGCATCAATTTTGGGCTTCAGCTTGAAACTTAATTATCCTTGTGACATAGTGAACCAGTGGTTTATGCAACCCACTGAGTTGCTTTTTGACAGTTGCGTTTTGCACATGCCCATAATAATATAATAATTTTGTGAGTGGTTTCCAGTGTGCTGTTTTGTTGCTGTTAGTGGTTTTAAGCATGTTAGCATGGTGTTGTGGATAGTTGCTAGGTGGTCCACCCTCAAGTTTCTGTGATATTCTTGTCTCTAGATATGACTCTGAATCTTACTGTACGTCTGTGGGAGTTTCTGCCATATTTATTGTCTGGCAGGCAAACATTGCAGAGCTACACTCCGAAGTTTAATAATTCAAGTTCAAATCACTGGCCTGAAATATGAGCAATAGTAATAGTGATGCTTGACTTGCTAAACACTACTAATAAATAAAAGCACCCAAGTATGAATTACTATCACAAAAGAGAAGAAATGAATTTGGGGGTTGAATGCTGAAAAATATGTATTTTCCGAGAGGAACGATTTTGTGTTTTACTGTTATGTTTTATGTAGAAGGTCTGTTAAGCTTCAGCGGCTCTATCTGATGGGACATGATTTCACAAATAAGAAAATAACCAATGTCTTTTCACACATCTCAGGCTTTTTTGGCCAGAACCTTGATGTGTTTCTCTACATTCAGGAAACGAAAAAGAGAGAAGTTTGCTGTTGAAATGTAGACAGAATTTCTTAATAAATGTAGTCTAAATGATTGCATTGTCATGTTCCTACTAGTCTCAAGAGCCGATCTTTTGACTATTGCAGGTCTGTCCACTTTGCTGGTTATACTGGCCAAGAATCGCCCACTTTGACTGTAAGGGTTGTTTTTAATTGCTTAACCCAAATTTGTTTGGGTCACACCTGGCAAAACCCCGCAAAACGCTCCTCTGTGGTTTGCAAGCAGCCAAGAAACTGGATTTGAACTGCTTTTGTTGGTTATTAATGTTGAAAGATATGGATTAAATGCATCCCAGTAGAGCTTTACCAACTCAATTGAATATTTTCATGGCATGATTTTTCAAAACATCCTTAGGGTGAGTTCACACACATTTGTTTGTATATCATTTTTTTTCTTTTTGGAGTTGAAATGCCTAAGAGTAGAGAGAGTGAGAGAGAGAGAGAGTGAGAGAGAGAGAGAATGAGGAGATCTCCTGAAGGCTGCAGTGGGACTATAAATATCATGTCTAGTTTCCTACAGTTGACATGGCAAATGGAAAAGAAACCAAGAGAAGAGAAAAAAAAAATCCATGAATCGTGTCCCATTCGGATCTGGAAATGTCAAAGCGCTTGCCGTCCTTGCTGTGCATAAACCAGGATCTCCAGACACTAACTAGCTCTCCTGTCTGTTTCACAAGTTGTTGTTTTTATAACTAACAATTTCTAAACTTGAGAAATACCCAATCTCTAAGTAGCCAGCTGCTTCAGTTAAGTTATTAAATTATTGTGTGTGTGTGTTTGCTGAATGCTAATTAACGTATAGTTTCATTGGCTTAACAACATCTTAAGGGATTCAGAGACATATTTCAATCAAAAGTAAGTTTAGTAGTAGAGGATGAGGAACAGGAAGTGCATTTAAACAGGAAATAATAAGCCAGAAGCGGCTGTGCTTTAATTGAAGAAGGTATTTCTGGACAACAATGATTGAATTCTCATCAGGCCACTTACTCTCTACATGCATTTACGGTAGTCTTTATTTTGGTCTTTATTTCTTATTGTCTCTCTCTGTCTTTTCTTTTTATCTCTCTCTTCTTCCCGTATTGCTCAAGTGAATTGTCCCCGTGGCAAATGACCCTCATGTAGAAATCAAAGTGGTTCTTTATTGCGGCATGAAGCTAATGATGTTTTCTTCCTTTCCTACACCCACCAAACATCCACAATTATCTTATCCTGTTTGCCTTTTGGACCGTCTCATTACAGAAAACCTCTCCAGTGGGAGCGCATTAAGACTTTTCCTGTTTTTTTGGTTTGTTTTTTTGTGTAACCATGGTATGGTACACCATTATTGTTGTTAGTGTGTTTGTCTTTACCTGCGCTACAGTCGTTCACATGCTAGTGTTGAAGTTATTCAGTGCTGATACATGGTTAGATATAGTATTTCCAGGTTTGATTTTGATTAATTGTATGTAAATATTCACTTCATGCAGTGCAATTTTTTTTGTCTGTGTTCTAAAATTTCCACAGTGAATGAGTGAACTATCCAAATGATTCAGGCTGAATCATGAACTGTTTTAGGATGTATTACAGACCGATACGGACTAAATCATAAACACATTCGGACTGAACCACCAACTGATTCTCCTTGATTCACCTTGACCGATTCAAATTAATTCACAAACTGATTCTAACTACCTGTTTAACAAATATATTAAAACAAAACTCTCTCAAAATCATGTTTTGTTCACTAATAAGACCTCAATAGTGCTGATTCAACCATGAACTGATTTGGACTGAACTTTTCAAAATGACCCTGATCCCATTCTGACTGGATCACAAACCGATTCAGGCTGAACCTACAAACTGATTTGGACTGAACCATGAACCAATTCAGACTGAGCCACCGACTGATTCACTTTGAAGCACAAATCAGTTTAGATCCGTTTGACAAACTAAGTAAAGCGAATCGACTTGAAAGAATGATTTGGTCACAAATCAGACCTTGCTAGTTGAGATTATGAACAGCGGCAGAAAATACCGAACCCAATCTGATTTCTAAAGTATTTCCAGGTAAATTGCGATGTGAAAATGCCCTTAGTGTGTCTGTCTTTCACCTGACACGTTTAGTGAGAGGATCTGTCCATGTTCTCGCTGCTTAAGAAAGGGCCGCAGTGACAGCAACCGTCAGCTTCTGGACATGTCTTTACCACATTTCTTTCCTTCTCACCTTCTTTCTTGTTTCTCCGTCCTCTAGTGAGTCTCTACAGGATTTTGAGTGCTCAACTGCAACCCAAGCTTGTTTTTCAGGCTGCCTAAAGGCAAAGGAACACACACACATATTCGCTTTCCTCCATCGCTGGTAGAGCCAGAAACCGGCGTTGTGTTTGTCATGGAATATGAGTGAACAGAAAGCTGAGGAATGAGATATGGGGATGGACCGCATCCTGTGCCGCCCACAGCAGTCTTTATTTATGCCACCTGATACAGAAACCTCCATACCTGCACCCATATTCCGCTATATTTCACCCCTGACAGCATGTTCCAAATGAAAAATGAGATTTCTCAGGTCTTTGTGGTGTTTTCCTTCCACATTTTCCTTCGTCTTTGTGAGGATTGCACCAGCATTTTCTTTTGATAGTTAACTTCAGTAATTACTTTGGCTGGAGTTTTCCTCTTTCGACTGAGCCCTGGCCTCAAAACTCATAACCTGATTTAGCTTTCTACATTGTCCTGTCTTCCTACGCGCATCAAAACCAACAACAAAGGACGCAAGCATAAATCCCACTGTCAAACTTTATTTTCTATAAGCTCAGCATGGAGTCAGTCTCTCTGGGACGGACGTTTCTGCAGTGTGATGTGATGCAGCTTGACTGAAGCTCATTCCAGTCCGGTGGAGACACAAGGACGTGCACTTCACTTGCTTTTTTAGCCGTCCCCGTTATGATTGGCGTACTGTTACTCTGTCAAAACACGCACGCGTGCTCACATACGGGTCATGACCCGCTGGTACTGGTCTCGGTGAGCAGATCTGTGAATCATCTGCAGTTTTCACACGCCATCTCCATGATGTTCAAGTTTGTCACTTTTGGTAGTTCCTTGAGTTATTGCTTCCTGTTGATTTTGTGTTCAGGTGTCTACTACTCTCTTCCCTTGGGAACGCGCCAGTACTCAGTATGTTTGAGGCTTCATTTTAAAGGATAATTCCGGTATTTAGCACTTTGAGTCTATTTTCTAGTTTGTTTTGGATGAACTAGAGTGGTGGACACAGACATTTTGTCGATGGGTCCTGTCTCGACTTTTTGACTCTTTTAGAATCGCCTCTGAGCGCTTCAGAGTGGCTGTCTATGGGCATGCACAAACATGTCCTTAAAACATCCCTTAACGTTCGTTTTCAAAACTGTGCAACTCACCGAGTGGTTAGTGGTGTTCGTTGATGATTAAAAACAAATATATCGGTGCAATGTATGATTTCAATCCGTGTTATTTGCTATAGTGGAACTATTTTTTCAGATACCTCACAACCACGTATAAACTAAATACCGGAATTATCCTTTAACCTTTGCTTCTTTTCAGACTGGAAACTTATTTTTTTCAAGCCAGGCAACAAGATTATGCACAGTAACGCTTGCATTAGGTATCATTAACTACATTTATTTATTTATTCATTTAGGCATTTATACATGCATGCATTTCTTTTTGCATTTACACTTTAATTTATTTATTGATGCATGTATATTTCTCATGCATACATGGAATTTATGTATGTATATATTCATGCATATTTTATTTGTTACAAACATAAATTATCTAGGTTACTGTTCATTTATATTCTAATATGCATGTTTGTTCGCAATGCATCAACTTGTGTTAATTCATGCAATTTAAAAATGTTAAAATGTATTAATATATGTAGAAATTAGCATTAACCAACATTAATAAATGCTAAAAAATGGTTCATTGTTATTTTACGATAGCTATTGCATTAACTTAAGTTAAAAAATGATCCTCCTTGTTAAGTATAATCTATCTATGGTACATTATATATGGGACATTATCTTAATCAAAAGTTTTATCATTAGTGCCGTTCTCAACAATCTACGTTTGTAAAAGTTACTAGCATGAAGAACAAATATAGAAAACAGACTGTGAATAGCGATCTATCTGTTTCCACAAAAATATTAAGCAGCATAACCGTTTTCAACATTGATAATAAAAATAAATGTTTCTTGAGCAGCAAATCATTATATTAGAATGATTTCTGAAGGATCATGTGACACTGAAGACTGGAGTAATGATGCTTAATATTCAGCTTTGATCACAGGAAAAAATTACATTTTATAATATATTCAAATATAAAACTGTTTTTTAAAATTGTAATAATATTTGACAGTATTACTGTTTTTACTGTATTTTTGATCAAATAAATTAAGCCTTCACGAGCATAAGAAGCTTCTTTTAAAAACAAATTTATAAACGGTAGTGCAACTCAAAACACAATACAACCCCCCCCGTTTTTTTTTTTCTTTTTCTTTAGTTGTGTCTGTAGTCTGTACTTTATTTCTTTTGTCATCAACCAGTTGTGTAATGTTCCACTTTGTTTTTTTTTGTTTTTTTTTTGTGGTATCATTCACTTCCCGATTGGACCTCATTCTGCCCACTTCAAATACTCCAGCCCTGAGCCAGGTTCCTCTTCTGCACTACATCCCCCTGGTGAAACGCTGGTGATGATGGATAGATCAGCGGCTCTCTCTGAACACCGCATGCCCCTGTAGCTCCTGCCAGCACTCTTAATTAAAACAGATCGCCTGACGCTTCAGTTAGCTTAAACACTACTACTACTCTGCCTAGCCTAAATACTCTGCAGCATTAAGATGCTGACTAATGTTTCAAGGATATCTTCTCAAGTTCTTACATCGCGTAAAATTGTAAAATCTTTATATATTAGCATACAATCAGGACTTTCAAATAACCTGGGGTTAAATGTCTTCCTCAAGAGCGCAAATAGCACATTACCACACCAGCTTTAACACCAACAAAAAATGACAATGTTTCGCTCTCTTCACATTGTGCCAAGCCTGGTATTATTGGTTCTCGCACGTCTCATCGCTAATTGCAATATGCCGTGCCTCACGAATGAGAGTTTTCATTGTTGCCTAAACTAATCCTCTAACCGCTACACCGCCCCACAGCGCACAGCAGAATTGGTACGAAGCTCGGAAAAGGCTTTAAAAGACTCTGGAGTGTTTCAAAAGACTGAAAGGATTCCAGAAAGGCCCGAGGAGCTTTTCTGTGCACTCTCCATCCATGTGCATACACAGATTTGCTTGTAATAAGTCTTGTGTGCGATGCACGCGCCGCCTTCAGGGGCTCAGCCAGCATGTAGCGGTGGATGGTCCAATTAGGGCCTCTAATTACCCAGCGGTATTGTAATACTGGGTACAGAGCCACTGTTAGAGAACAAGCTCTCGCTGCTCTTATTGTTGTTGTGGTCTAAGTGCTTTCATAATCTTAGCCGAATTGACAGAAGCCATTAAAGTCACAACTCAGTCTGGATATCGCTTTTGGTTCATGTTTTCTGAGGATGAAACGCGTTTATCATGGAATTGTGACCTCTGAGGTGTAGAGCCTTTTCTAAATGAGTTGTGTAACGTGTGTTTTATGCTTCTCCGTCTAGTTCTGGCTATTTTTACCACAGGAATGCGTAAGAATGAATGTGTGCTGGATCAATGACGTCCATGTTTTAAATGTCACCCCTGATATTTTTGATGCTGCTAGTCTCGCAGACCAATAAAAGTTCTTTTACAGAGGTTTCAGTTCTTAGTTTTATTATGATGACTTTGTGTCTCATATCTTGGTCTAGCACTTTTTCTTTTCTTTCTTTTCTTTCTTTCTTTCTTTCTTTCTTTCTTTCTTTCTTTCTTTCTTTTTTTTTTCTTTCTTTCTTTCTTTCTTTCTTTCTTTCTTTCTTTCTTTTTTTTTTTGGGTGAGACGACTATGAAATAGAGGAAAATAATCACAAAATGAATTTGCATTTCCTGAAAGAAATACAGAAGGCAGCAGAAGAATAGTGTTAAAGTTGTTTTGTAAAATGATGCTTGGTGTGGTGTTGATAAAGAATAAGCAATAAGCTTACTAGAAAATACCACTCATTTAACCAGTTTATGTGGTAAAAAAAACTATTTTTTAGCAATCATTTTTCAAAAAAATAATTATTTATTTATTTATTTATTTATTTTTAGTTTTATTTTATTGCTTGCTAGCTAACATATTAAAGGGGTCATGAACTGGCTTTTTAAATCTTATTATATTGTTGTCTGAGGTAAACTTATGACGTTTGCTTGGTTTTTGTATTCAAAAACATCAAAATGAATAAGTAATAGGCTATTTTGTACCCTAGTTTTGAGCCTAGCTGAAAAACGCTCGGTTTTTATGGGCGTCTCGCACTGAAGACTTGGAAGTAAACGCCCACTGCTGTGAGTGGATAACAGTTTTGCATAATGAGTTTCAACTCACCCGTCGATGCACTTGGGGGAAATTGTTTTGAAAACGTCCAATGTTGTAAAATGGCAACCGGAATGGTTCGACCCAGAGTCCGTCACGAGGTAGGCATCTATGTTATTTAGCTAACAGATATGCGTGTAATCCGCGAATCGGTGGGCGGGGCTAAACCGGCCGTGTTGAAGCAAGCGTTGATCATCTTCTGCAGGGGTGGTGTTTTATCCTCTTTGACGTCATAGTTCCCCACTTTGAAAAACGAGTCGTTTGCTGAGGCTGGTGTCAATAAAAGCATTTATTGGACTAACAAGGACGTTTTCAGTTCTGAAACTTACAGGATATTCTTATAATATGACGACCTCTCAGATGTCAAAAGCTCAAGGAAAATTTGATTTCTCAGTTCATCACCCCTTTAAACACTAGATTTATATTGCTCTGTGGCAGCACAGTAATAAATACAATGATAAAGCGTTGATTCTACACCCAATTTGAATTATTTTGCTCTTCATTTTGAAACCAAAAGCTTTACGTTTTTGCTGGAAGTGGAAAAGAGAAAGAAACATGAAAAATCCTATTTATTTGCAAATTCTGAACTTCCCAAGATAACTTGGAGTCAGTGGGAGACTTCCAAACATACAGAGAAGATCTTGAATATTTGTACAAGGCTTTTGGAATTCTTGGAAAGATTGTGTTGGTGTCTCCATCCATTGTTCTGGATGGAGAGGATTTGGGTTTCTGATGCCTGTGGGTGGTTTTGGATAAAGGCCAGTGATGGATGTAGAAACAGCAGATGGCTGCATGTCTGAACTAAAGGATGGAGGCCCACAAGGAGCAGCCAAGGTCACCATGAACTCTGCATCTCACACACAGACTGAGCCGTTTGGGTTTAGATTGGTGGGTGTTTGGCTGCGGCACCTTTTAAACCTCTCTCTCTCTCTCTCTCTCTCTCTCTCTCTCTCTCTCTCTCTCTCTCTCTCTCTCTCTCTCTCTCTCTCTCTCTCTCTCTCTCTCTCTCTCTCTCTCTCTCCACCACACACACACACACACACACACACACACACACACACACACACACACACACACACACACACACACACACACACACACACACACACACACACACAGCGGTTGTTTTGGTTTCGTCTGCAGCATGGTCTCCTGTAGCCCGCACAAGCAAACAATGAATAAAATATGAGCAGAGAGAGCTCTGATGAGACATCTGTGTACAAACACACGCACACTTGCACACTATCCTTTCTCAGTCAGCCAAAACAGGACAGCGAGACCAGTGGGCAAATAATGCATTCTTAAACTCATAATTTGCATGCTTTTACTTTGCACTAGAATTGTATTATAATTTACTAGCAATGAAAAGGTTCATACTTTTGACTGTATTCTAGGAAATTCTCTTTTAGGTTAATACATCTAAAAACTGTTGTGGCAACTTCAACCTTATGCTACTTTTAACCGATTTTTTTTCTTGCTATTATAAGTTAACAGGGATATAGAAAGGAATTGAATTTCATGCAACTGCAAAAAGACCTTCAAAGTTTAAAAACAAAATCTTGTGGAGTTACAAAGTTTGAAGGATTTATAGACCATGGATGGATAGATGGATTAAGAAATGGATGTATAGACAGATGGACATATCAGATAAACTAATAAATAAATGGATAGACAGATAGATTGATGGACAAAAGGATGGATGGATGGCTGTAGATAGATACTGTAGATCAGGGGTCTCCAACCTTTTTTCATTTGAGAGCTACTTTTTAAAAACGAAAGTGGCCGAGAGCTACTCATGTAATACAATACTTAAATCTCTTAAATAATGTCTCATAACTCTCAGATTGGCAACTACCGGTAAAAGAGTTTTTGTACGCCTGTATGTCACCCTTAAATGTCGAGAGAAGAACTGATTTTTTTTTATAGAAAATTGTACTTTGCATAATATACTGTAAAACACACAATTATAGTTGATTTTATAGTGCATCATAACTAGAACTGAAATGGCATGGCGTACAAACTGAAAATTTCATTTCATGATTATATATCATAATGATCACGGTTATCTCAGAATCCTGTTCAAAAAGTAATAATACTACACAATAAAATCAATTCACCAAGTTTTATGTCGAAAACCAGCAAATAAAATTAGCATCAATATGCAATTTGTTTACATAAACATTAAAATAATAACATTAAAAATGATGGCCAGATTTTAAAGCAGTGTCTTGCAACATGCAATACTAACATGTACAAGTTGACAAAAAAGGTTTTATAAAAAGATAAACCTCACATATTTCAGCCTTTAAATCATTTTTATAAAAGAATGAGTCAAAGATAAATTACTGACATTTACATTAATGCACATTAGCTTATCTTTTATCATTAAGAGTTAGGGTTGCCACCTGTTGTCCTTCTTTTTAATAACCTGTCCCGGGAAATTTATGCACTCTCCCGGGACACTGAATGTCCCGGTTTTCGAAAGCTACGTGAATATGTATGTTCAAACCGTGTTGCGCGCCGCGCGCACGGCAAATGAGAAACCTTGCGTGTGTGTGCTAGTGTGCGTGTGTGTCTCAAGAAGCGCGAGCCCCTAAAAGACTTGCATGCGCATGTAAGAAGCGTTGAGATTTAATCTCGCTGCTCCTAGAAAAAATGAGCGCGTCGGTTCAATTTTGAATGTGCTTGCCGCGCGCCTACATTTGAAATAACGAACTTGAGCACACAAAAGATGCGATATGTCAACGGCCCCTTGGCGAGCTACCAACAATCAGGCCACAAGCTACCGGTAGCTCGCGAGCGACGTGTTGGAGACCCCTGCTGTAGATAGATATATGGATGGATAGATGGATAGATAGATATATGGATGGATAGATATATATATATATATATGGATGGATAGATGGATAGATAGATATATGGATGGATAGATAGATATATATGGATATATGGATGGATAGATGGGTGGATGGATGGATAGATGGGTGGATGGATGGCTTGATGGATGGCTGGATAGAGATAGACGGACGGATAGATAGAGATAGACGGACGGATAGATATAGATGGATGGATGGATAGATAGAGATAGACGGATGGATAGATAGACATAGACGGACGGATAGATAGAGATAGACGGATGGATGGATAGATAGAGATAGACGGATGGATAGATAGAGATAGACGGATGGATGGATGGATGGATGGATGGGTGGATAGATAGAGATAGACGGATGGATGGATGGATGGATGGATGGGTGGATAGAGATAGACGGATGGATGGATAGATAGAGATAGACGGATGGATAGATAGAGATAGACGGATGGATGGATGGATGGATGGGTGGATAGATAGAGATAGATGGATGGATGGATGGATGGATGGATGGATGGGTGGATAGATAGAGATAGACGGATGGATGGATAGATAGAGATAGACGGATGGATAGATAGAGATAGACGGATGGATGGATGGATGGGTGGATAGATAGAGATGGATGGATGGATGGATGGGTGGATAGATAGAGATAGACGGATGGATGGATGGATGGATGGATGGGTGGATAGATAGAGATAGATGGATGGATGGATGGGTGGATAGATAGAGATAGACGGATGGATGGATGGATGGATGGGTGGATAGATAGAGATAGACGGATGGATAGATAGAGATAGACGGATGGATGGATGGATGGATGGGTGGATAGATAGAGATAGATGGATGGATGGATGGGTGGATAGATAGAGATAGACGGATGGATAGATAGAGATAGACGGATGGATGGATGGATGGATGGATGGATGGATGGATGGATGGATGGATGGGTGGATAGATAGAGATAGATGGATGGATGGATGGGTGGATAGATAGAGATAGACGGATGGATGGATGGATGGATGGGTGGATAGATAGAGATAGATGGATGGATGGATGGGTGGATAGATAGAGATAGACGGATGGATGGATGGATGGATGGGTGGATAGATAGAGATAGACGGATGGATGGATGGATGGATGGATGGGTGGATAGATAGAGATAGACGGATGGATGAATCAGTCGTTCTACCTGTCTATCTTTCTTTGCTGACTCCATATGGTATTCAGTGTTGGCCTGGCTGTTTCAGTTTTTTATAGATGTATAATTCATGACCTTGATAGTCGCAGTCTGTTTGATATCAAGCTGTGATTGATGGATGTCAGATTACATCATCTGTCAGATGTTTCTGAAATTAGCGATGATGCTTTTCCCTTTGACAGTGACATTGCTGTGTATAACATATGGTGCAAGATCAGGCAATGAAACTGTTTAATAATTAAACGTGCTCAAACCCTCACCCCGAGTATAAGTGCATTCTTATTAGACTTGATTATAGACTTACACCTGATGGAGGAAAATAGACTCAAATTGAGAGAGGTACTTGAGTTAGGGATGATAAAGTTTGGTGGGCTCTTTTGACCTCCCAGAACACCCTAGCAACCATGTGGAACACCCTAGCAACCACTCCGAACCAGTTGAGCCGCTTAGAAAATTGTGTTGATGACTTTTGCGCTGGCAAACCCCACCCACATTTACTTTTTTTTTTTTTTTAAGTAAAATGTAGGTAATGAGCTTTGTGTTTGTATGAGAATGAGTGCGACAGATATCGATGTTATATGGATCACAGCACGTGAAACTGTGTCCAGCTCACCGTGAGAATCTCATGGCTGAAGCAATGACCTTTCTCTGTCTAACCAGGCAGACACACGGATAGCTCAGGGGTTTAGATCTGTGTGTGTGTGTGTGTGTGTGTGTGTGTGTGTATGTATGTGTGTGTATGTGTATCTTTTTTCTAGACCGGAGAGGAGTTGTTTCCGGTGCAGTGGGAGATGATCAGATGAACGAGACTGTGTTGCTTCCACTTGCACTCACAGCAGGACTCTGGATTTGCATGTTTTGAAGGAAATGACAGGCCTTGCAAAGAAGCAAAAATAATAATGTTCAAGTTTTAGATACTTTTTAGTAAAAAATAGTAAGGTTGTGGACCTCTTTATGTGTGTATTTCTCCCCTCCATGGAACTGTTATAGTTAGAGATGCACCGATTGATCGGCTGGTGACCGGAATCGGCCGATTTTCACATGATCGGCCATGACCGGCGACCGGCCGGTCCGTCTGACATAATCCGATTTTATGCCGGTCAAATGCACTCTGGCGCCGCATGATTAACTTCGCGCAACATCAGCATCACACGTGCACACGGAACGCACATGGAAACCCCGTGAATTCGGCTACGGCTGTTTCACACCGCAAGCGCGAGCAGAAACAGCCTTTTTTTCTTGGGCGAGCATGTTAATCAATGAGAATGAGTGCATGAGCAACGGGAGCGGGAGCAGCGCGTGAGCGTCGAGCTGGAGAGTCGCGTGAACAGCGCGGGTTTCGGCGCCGAGTCTATTCTGCTCGCGCTCAATTAAAGTGAAAGCACACTTTTGATGGACAAAATAAATATGATTTCACGCAAAAAGTGCCCAAAATGCACAGAATTTGCATGTCTGGTGTTTTTTTAACTAGAACTGAAGTATGAAAAATGTTCTATTAAAAATAAGATAGAAAATAGATATTTATGTGTGCTGTAAAGTGGTTTAAAAAAATTAAATCGGAATCGGCTAAAATCGGTATCGGCAGGTCAAACTCAAGAAAAATCGGAAATCGGAATCGGCCTAGAAAATTGTAATCGGTGCATCTCTAGTTATAGTATGTACTTAATCGCTGATATGTTACATCTTCAAGTAACTGATATCATTTATTTAACGTGAATATTTCATTTTTATATTTTTTTATAAATATTACCAGAGCTAAAACATTATTGTTGTTATTATTTAAAAATATGACTAGAATTAAAACATTATTATTATTAATTATGATTGTTTTATTATTATTAATACTTTTGGCTTTTTTTTTCTTTTTCTTTTTAAATTTAGGGTTACATTCTTTAAATATTTCTACAACTAAAGCACACCCACAGATCATAAGTCTAGATTTTCCACTGTCTGGTTTGCATTGTATACTCCCAACCTTAAAGGCGATTAAAGTGAGTGCTTCTTAAAAAGTTTTTTTTAAATAATATAGTCAAGTCGTCACCTTTATTTATATAGCGCTTCATACAATACAGATAGTTTCAGAGCAGCTTTACTGTGATGCAATTCGGCTGTTCATCTGAAGTCAGTTTAGTGTTTATCCAGTTCTGTTGTAAATATCATCAATTATTTAATTAGTTCATTTCATCTATAAAGCAGTTCTGGAAATAGTACAAAAATAGTCACTGGATTTCTCAAACTTTGCACGATTGTGCTACTAAAAGAGCTTTGCAAGAGCTGTAAATATCTATGCATTGTGTCTTAAAAACAGCCA